>JAAAKG020137744.1:0-12826 GCA_010014905.2 Druon quercuslanigerum
AACACCTCAATATCACGCACATTTAACTTTGTCAAAAAATAATCCTTTTGAGAATTTAGCAGCATCAACAGAGTATCAGATTTTTGGGCTCTCAAAAAATATCAATACCGGTTTCTGGGTTCTAACCCTTAAAGTTAAAAAAGCAACCCCTTAATATCACGCACCAACAGAGTCTCTAATTTTGGGGCTCTGAAAAAGTAACAACACGAATTTCTGGACTCTAACTCTTAACGTTAAAAAAAGCAACCCCTCAATATCACGCACATTTAATTTTGTCAAAAAATAATCCTTTTGAGAGTCTAGCAGCATTAACAGAGTCTCTGATTCTTGGGTTCTTGAAAAATACCAACACCGATTTTTGGGCTCTAAATCTCAATGTAAAAAACAACCCCTAGATGCCACGCACATATGACTTCGTCAAAAAGTAATTATTTTGGAAATTTTTCGGTATCTACAGAGTCTTTGATTTTTGCGCTCTTGAAAAATATTATCACCAATTTTTGAGCTTCAACCCTTAACGTGGAAAAGCAACCCTTCGAAACCGCACAGATATGACATTGTCGCAAAATAATCTTTTTATAATTTTACAGTTTCCATAGTGTCTGTGATTGTTCGGTTTCTCAGAAATTCTAACACCGTCTTTTGGGCTCCAATCTTTAACGTTAAAAAACAAACCCTTGTATAGTCTTTCATGTTTGGGGTTCTTGAAAATTAAAATTGGAATTTATATGCATATGTTTGATTTTTTAGGGATATGGGTGGTATTTGCAAAAAGAAAGTTTCAAGCATTTGAGAGTTTAAGAAAGGGCCAACACTGCCTTTTAATTTTTTTTTCCAAACTTGAGTTTTTTCGAAGGTGGTGATTTTTTTAGCTAAGGGTGGTTTTTGAACATTTTTTGTGGTGCATTCGAGAGCCTGAAATAACTCTTATATCCTAATCCGCTTTTTTTTCTTCAGATTTAATTTTTAGCAACGGGGTGGCTTTTTTGCACATAGAAGGGTGGTTTTTGAAATTTTTCCGTGCATTCGAAAGCCCAAAAATAAGCCCGAAATTTGGGTGTACTTTTTTTATCCGTGTTCCCGTTTTCACGTGAGGGTACTTTAATTTTTCTTAGGGGTAACAACAAAATGTATAACTGAAAGTATAGTCTTCGAGGCAGTTGCTAAGAATTTGCAAAAAAATGATGTGACTAAGTCAAGCATTCCTTCTCCCCACCCTAAAAAATGGTGCCAAAATTCTTTCCCTTCCCCCCTCCCCCTTGAACTCAAACGTACCTTTAACAAAATAGTATGTGTTATTGTGTTGTTCATTGTTGTTAACAGTTCAAAATTCTTTTTTTTATCAAGTATGAGATCGTACATTGAAAAAAATTAACATTTTGAATTATTTCTGCCCGCAGCTGCCACTGTTTGATCGTTTTTAAATGCACGCATTTTTACCTTCTTTAAAGTTTCAGGTAATGCGGTGTAAAAAATATTTACGAATATGAACTTCTTTTTACAAAATCAGGTGCAGAAGGCACTCCAGATGACCTGCGTGAAATGGGAGTTTTAGTAATTATGAGGGATGGCTCTCGTTATGATGGCACGATGATACACACGGGTCAATTTTTTAGGCCTAGCTATTTGTGGCCTGGCTTTCTTCACCCTGGAAAAAATGGTGTTCCTAAATTGCGTCAAGTTTTTGTTGTATTGCAAAGTGGCCCTGATTTTGATGGAATTTTGGATCCGGATACTTTGCAGGATATTAATAATCCTATCCTTCCAGAAGAAGCTCAATTACATCTGGTAGATGCATTTGAAGGAACTCATGCATACTTTACAGCCCACTTTTTCCAATCATACAACATCTCAGTTGAAGCACTGCCACACGCAATTCTTGGCAGAGCTACTAGTCGAATTTTTGTGAGATTGGCAAAAACCATTATCGCTGCTGCAGTTTTACACAAATACACTCCGATAGAAAAACGATTCCAACTGATAGTAAAGGCTGGTGCCAGTACTGCCAGAAACAGTCAACCAAGGGTTGAGTCACCATGATCCTGTTGGTTTAAAATCTGGATATTCTCAAAATATTTAATGCCGGGGCGAAAATAACTGCCAAAAATTTGGGCCCAGCGAAGATGCATTACTTCGAATTAAATCGGATTACCCTGGAATACGTCTTGAATTTTTTAATAATATAGATGAAATTTTAAACCAGCAGTTGAATTTTCAGCCAATCAGAATAATTTTCTAGCGAAAAAAATAACAAAATTTAACCACTGAAGATAAATTTTTGACGACACAGTTGAATTCTCAACTAAATAGGATCCAATTTTAACCAAAAATGGAATAGATAAGCTTTCAGTTAAAAATAATTCATTCATTTCCTGGATGATAATGCATAATTTTATTTTAAATTTTCATCTATTGCGTTCAAAGTAGAAATAGTTTGTTAAAAATTATTTTTGCTTTTGCTAAAAAATTTTTTTTAACTTACTTTTGTAAACATTGCATTTTAGATTAAGAAAGTATAGTTTTTAGTTGAAAATTTAAATGTTTGGTTGAAAATGGATGCAGTTTTTTTAAAACTTGTCTTTTTGGTTAAAGGAATAATCCTCTTGTTTAAATTTTTTTTTTTTTAATATAAAATTTGCTTTTTTAGCTGCAATTTCAACTATTTTGTTGCAATTCATTTTTTTATAAAAATAATTTTTTCATATTCAAATGTAAGCAGTCTATTTTTAATCTTAAATTTATATTTTTTACTGGGAAACTCATTTCTTTGGTTAAAAATTTAACTATATTGTTCAAAATTCGAGTTTTTTTCTTAAATATTAACTTTTCTCACTGAATAATAAACTACAAATTTATGTCTTATGGTTCAAGAATTCTTGATTTAAGTTAAAAATGGGTTTTAACTGAAAATTGAACTGGTTTATTTTGTTTAAAAAGTTGTTTATCTCATTCAAAAACTTCTGCATTTTATAATTTTTTTTATTTTGTAGAAGATTTAGACTCTTGATCAAAACTTATTCTTGCTGGAAATTAAACAATTTTTTTTAGTTCATTGTTTAGACCAAAAATTTACCTATTATATTTTTTATAGTAAATTTATTTTTTCGGTTGAAAATTCTACAATTTCCTTGAAACGTATGTATTTTGTTGATAATTAATTATTCATTTTGTAGTTGAAAATGCATAATTATATTTTATATTTTCATTTTTTCGGTTTAAAATAGAACTCCTTGGTTGAAAAATCCTTTTTTTTTTGATGAAAATTTATTTTTTAACTCTGAAATTGCAAGTTATACATTGGAGATTAAAAAAGTAAATTTTTCAGTTATAAATTTAAATAATCCATTTTAATTTACAAATTTATATTTTTTAGTTGAAAATTCATCTTTTTGATACAAAATTTAAATATTTTGTTCAAAATTCGTATTTTTTTCAAACTAAAATTTTAACTGAAACATGAGCTTTTTCATTTTCAGTTGAAAATTTATATTTTTAATTTGAAAATTCAATTTCTTTATTTAAGGTTGATTAATCAATTCATTTTTGAGAAATTAGTTAAATTTCCAACTAAAGAAATGATTTTTCAACTAATGCGTTAAATCTTAAACAGAAATAGTTAAATGTAAAGTTAGGAAATCATTTTTGAAGATAAAAATTATTATGTTTGAAAGAAAATAGTTAAATTTTCAAAACATTTAGGAGATAAAAATTCAATTAAAAGAGGTAACATTGTATTGAAAAATAGATAAGTTAAAATTTAAATTAAAAAAGGATCCTAAATAATAAGATTTTTAATGCAATAGTTTAATTTACAGCTAAACAGATAAATTTTCTACCATAAACAGAAATTTTTAATCAAGAAGGTCATTTTTTATCCAAAAAGACAAATTTTCCACAAAATACATCATTTTGATATCAAATAGTTGAATTTTAAACTAAAAAATATACTTTTCATTCGAAAATGTACTGTTTACAATTTTGAATCTAATAATAATTTTTTAACAACATCGAATTTTTAACAAATTACTACTATTTACAGCTGGAGATAAACATTTAAACAAAGTAAAGAATTTTTCAACCCACGAAAAATTATTTTCTTTTTCAAAAATTAGTTTCATTTTTAAACAAATCAATTTTTAAGAAAGAATCTCACTTTAAAAAAACAAATTTAAGAAAAATGCTTGTCTTTTCAATTAAAAAAACTTTTCCCAAAAATAAACTAGATTAATTATTAATTCGAAAATTTCATTATGAACAATATTAAGAAAATAGTAAAATTATCTAATTCTCAATCACACATAAAAAATTTTTAACTAAAGGATGTAAATTTTTGTTTAAAGGTTGAATAGTTCAATTTTCAACGGAAAAATATGCTTTTTTAATCAACAATTTCTTATATCAAAATAAATTTTTAAAAAACGAAACTAAAAAATCAAAATTTACAATAAAATTATGCATTTCTAAGCACAAAACGAATAGTTAATAACTGACAAAACACATACATTTTTAACCAAAAATTAAAATTTTCAACTAAAAAATATAACTTTGCTATAAAAAATATAATAGTTAAATTTTTAGTGAAAACCAAAAAAAAAAAAAAAATTTCAAGAAAATAGTTAAATTATCTGCCAAACCATTTTTAACTTAAATTAAAAATCCTTTTGCACGAAAACTAAATTTTAAAAATAAAGAATCAATTTCCAAACCAAAATGAAATAGACAAAATTTCAGTTCAAACATTAATTAAAAAAAAATTACCACAAAAAATGTGTTTAATTTTCCAGCAGATTAACTTTCAATCCAGAATATAAATTTCATACAAAAAAAAATGTACAAAATGAATAAGTTTCCAAATAAGAAAAACAACTTTTCACCAAAAATGAACTATTTAAATTTCAAGTTCAAAAAATAAAATATTAATCGACAAAAAAGTTTTTTAATAAAATAGTTAAGTTATCGTTCCAACCACATTTAACTTAAATCAAGAATCCTTATACCAAAAAATTAAATTGTAAGTTAATGAATTGAATATTTCAGCTGTAAAAGTTAATTTTTAAGAAAAAAATATTAATTTTAAACAATATAGTTCAATTTTTAAACAAAAGAAAGAATTTTACGAAAAATGGTTGAATGTTGGAACCAAAAAGATCACTGGTAAATTGTTTGTCAAAATTAAATTAATTTTTAATCTTAAGTGGAAAAGTGAAATTTTCATATTATAAAATTAGTTCCCTAGGAAGTAAAACAAAAATTTTCAACAAAGTAGTTGAAAATTTTTTTAAATTTCGTTCCTCCCTCTTTTTATGCTTATCTTTATAGATTCTAAGGATATTGGCTAAATGTTCAAAATACACAAAGTCAAAAGAAATTTTTTTTTGTAAAATTTATATGGCCGATTCTCAGATTTCTAAACGGTTATTTTGGCAAATGTCTTGTAGTTTTTCTGTCAAAACTAATTGTTAATTTGTTTATAAATATAATAAATAAAAAATAAAAACAGCTGTTTGTTATTGAAAACTATTTTTAAACCGCTTAAAAAAAATTTCTATTATATAAAATCAACTTTACGTACGCGCAAATATTTCTAAATATCTTGCAATATCAGAGATATATAACAAATTGTTATTTTAAATTTTTCTTATTTTGTGTTAATTTTAATTTTTTTTCTTTGTTTTGTGTTTATTAAATCTTACGTCAAACATTGAAAGTGTTTTGCTTCAGAAATAACGCGCGGCATTGCTCAGAGTTTGGACTCTATTCGAGTATGTCCCCAAAGATCATAGTTCTAGAATGCGGAATATTCCTGGTTTTTACATATAATTTCCGTAAATTATGTATCTTCTATTGTGTAAATAAATAAAGTATAAATAAATAATTACTTATACGAATAAATAATTTTTTTTCTGATAATTTCTGGACGCCAAATTTTTGTATCTACCTTCAACCTGTCACTCCTAGCTTAGTAGTCAATATTGAATTTAATAATTGAGTAATTAAATAATTTTGATTAATTTAAATAATGTAATTTCAATAAAAACGTTGAATTTATTTAATTTATTAAATTTATTAAAAACTTCTTTTTCATGTTATTCAAATACGCAACCGGCTTCCCTAAATGTCCTTTCAGGGGCGTAGATACAACCGTATCAACCGTATCAATGATACGGGCCCCCCGAGGTCCGGGGGCCCCCAAACAAGAATTAATAAATAGAGTTTTTGTTTATTTCCCTAAAAATCCCTCCTTTAAAAAAAATTTTGATACAGGAAATCCTCAGGGCTAGCTACGCCAATGAATCCTTTTAAAATTGATTTACAGAGAAAGTTATATTTCAAAGAGAACGATGTTGATATTTTGGTACAATTTATTTACTTAGCTTGAATAATTTCAAAATTTTGTTATTATTTAAATAAAATTAAATCATTGAGCTAGGGCCAAAAATTTTTAACAGCGTATCTTTTGACTGAAACGGTTGTAAAAAGCCTGAAAATATGATATTTGAAGAAAATGAAAAAAATTATCATTGGTTGGCAATATTTAAAACATACAATTAAAAATGTATTCATTATGATTTACGAAATCAATTTTTTCTTACTATCCAATTTACCAATTTTCGAAATATACATTAATATTAGCATTTCGCGACTCATTTGTTCAGGGTAAATACGTTCCACAACCTTACTGTTTCCAATTTCTATAATAAATATTGTTGCGACTGAAAATCATCAAACTGATTTTTCAAACAAATAATCATTTTTTTAAATTTTTACTTATTTGTCCAACTGGAATAATAAGGTCGTTGTAAATCTTTTTCTGAAAAATGTAGTTCTGATTTATGAAATAATTATTAGGCGTCAGAAGCGAACAATTAAATTTCTATCATTTCTCTGACAATAATTACTCTTTGTGGTGACTAAACTTTTTTCATGAAAAAAACCATTTTTTTACTAATATCAAATGAAAGATATAATTTGAATTCTCAAAGTAACGAAAAATTTATTTTGTGAGGATTGAAAGTGTCAAATCTATCGTTTTTTCTGTGATATTGTGAAATGAGGAAATCTGTCGACAGTTAACGAGCCTATTTCTTGTTTGAAATTGTTTAACATGATGATAAATTACATTCTTATCGTAGACAAGAGAAAATGCTGGTATAAATACCAGCCATTTTTGGATTCGATGTTCACACGTATTCAAAAAAATTAATTTTTGCCTTTCTAGTATTTTATATATTTATTAAAAATGAACATTATTATTAATATTCTGATTCTTACACTCGTTAGTGCTCTATATTTTCAACGTAAGTTAAATTTAATACTCTAGTTATTATTTAAGACTCATATTACACTTTTTTTCTCAAACATATGCTGATTTGTTCAAATGCTTCCAGTATCAATTTTTTATTCCTTAAATGGCTAGGCGTCTGAATTATTAATAAATTTTAAGCACTCTAACAATAATTATGGAATATTTATTTACATACTATTTCATCAACTATCATATTTAGCCAATATTTACCTACTTTACTTTGGTGATTGTTAATTCTCTTTTGTTAAAACTCCTTCGGCATGAATTAACACATTCTCATGACGTATCTCGCATTTCGCAATCTATTTTGTCCATAATTCGAACTGTTCGATATTATCTTTTACTCTAATATGCATATCAAATTTATATTATATATTAATTTTTATACCTAATTTTGTAGATGCACAGTCAGATATTGTAAAATAAGGTAAAAATTATATTTTTAATTAATAATTTTTGATATTTGTTTCTTATTTTGAAATAAATTTTATTCTTAGCTACCCTAAGATATAATGCAATGTATGTCATTTTTATAAATTTTTATTATTACAATTTATAATAAGGATTGTTGCTGAATCGAAATTACTTTCATTGTCTTATTTTTATAATTTAAAAAAATGTGCATCCTAAAAAAAATTATATAGTATTTAATTGTGACTTTTCCTTTTTCCATAAATTTTATTTGTTAATTTTTAAATTTATTTTTTATGATTTTAATTCTGTCCTATCCAAAAATGGGTAATGAAAAATTTCTATGAGTTTTTTCTCTTTTTGAAATGAGCAACATTTGTCGATTCTTTTCTTTATAACTTGTGTCGTTTGTCAAAAAAAGTTAATTTTTTAATTATTAATCTCGTTTTATGCGAATTAAACAAACTCTACGAGCTTGTGTCGGCTGTTTAAGAATTAAATTTTTTATTATTTTTAGGTTCTTTTTTTACAAATACAACAAAAACTACACATTCTTTAAAAAAGTCATTTACAAAAAATTTTTAAATGCTTTTTGAGAGCACAATTTTTTTCCATTAATAGTTTGTTTTAGCTTGCAGAGTTTGACCGCAAAATAAAATTTATGATTTTTTATTATTTGCTGTGCAATCAAAATTTTAATTTTGCGGTTTTCTAAACAAATTCAAAAAAAGTAAAGGAAAGTTCCTGGAGCCGAAGATTTTGCATAATAATTCGAAAAATCCAAAAAATTTCAAAATTTTAAGTTAATCTTTTTTTAGATTTAATAATTGTATGTGCGGTCAGTAGAAGTACTAAATCACGAACAATTTATATAAATGACTTTCTGTATAACAGAAATTACATTTTCTATAAACTAGATATTTGATTTGGGGCTGAAATAAATAAAAAGCAATGCGAAAATAGAAATATAGAATGTATAGCGTGGAAAATCAGATTTAAAATATGGTCAGGATTAGAGATTGAATAAAATGTTAGTCAAGGGGTCGCTTTGATTATGAATGAAAGAGCATCTCCGAGATCAAGACTATGTATCTTCCAGATTGTTGCAGGTTAGATTAAAAGTAGGAATTAGAAGATCATTTATCATAGCGTACTACAAACGAGTTAATAGTGATTAAATTTTTATATGTCCACCTTCGACCAATCAAAGCCTCGGATTTCGGAGGAGCTCTAGAGCCGCGAACAAATGTTCATTATGTATATTATGTTAATCAAATGGAAAATACAAAAATAAAATTGTTCTTTGTTTTACAATTATAATTTCTTTATTTTTGTAAAATATCAAGACACACGGTACAAAAAGCAATTGACTGAAAAAAAGATCAACAGAAACGATCTAAAATTTTTGTATTTTTTGTTTTTGGATAGGATGAGTAGAGTTTCATTTAATCGTAAGAAATAATATTAAAAATAAAGCAATTAAATTTTTGCAAAAACGACAAAATAGACGATTAAAATGAGTATGCAAAATTTGTGTAACCAAAAATGATTTTCATCCATTAATATTTGTTTTAAAAATACATTAGAAATAAAAAAATTAACATATTAGAAAAAAGACGCACGTTACAATAAGTTGTTCTTCAATCAAAATTTAAAACAAGTTTGGCACAAGTTGCAATAAAATATTCAATAACAAATTTTTTTATAGAATTTTCATTTTTCAAATTATAAAAACGAGCCAATAAAAATGCGTCAGTTTTAATACCAACGTGTGTTGCACATTTTAATGATATACCTTTATGGAAATTATGTACATCTTCAGAGGAAAAATCAAGTGCCAAGTATGAGATACGTGAGGAGAATATCTTCGCTTAAGTCGAGGGAGCTTTAACAAAAGAGAATTCGCAATCACCAAATTACCTTTGTCAAAGCTTTGACCTTTAGTTTTAAAAAGTCTGTGCGCTCAAATTTTCGATCCAAACTGACTTGAGAACGAACATGACCGTCAATTTAAAACACTAGAAGAGAATACTAAAGGCTAAAACTATCTGTGAATTTTTTCGAAAATTATTGTTTTATCAAACTAAAAATCTACAGACACAGTTAAGCTGGCGTAAGAAATATTCATAAATGTAAATTTCTTTTTACAAAATCAGGTTTAGAATGCTCTCCAGAAAAACTGCCTCCATTGGTTATTTCTGTAAACATGAGGGATGGCTCGCATTATGAAGGTAAGATAAAAACGGGAAAATTTGCTTGGCAATACCGTTCCTTGCCTAACTGGTTGCGACGTCAACAATTTGTTGGTACTCCTGACCTTCTTGGCTTCTACATAATATTGGAAACTGGCCCTCATTTTGAAGGAGTTTTGAATCCGGAGAATGTACCTGATAGTCATGATCCTAGCTTTCCCGAGGATGCTGAGTTACATATAGTACACACGTATAACGAAACTGCGGAATATTTTACAGCTAAATCATTCAAACCGCATGACGTCTCCTTAGATTCGGAACGGCCGCCCAAAATTCTTAACCCACCTGTTAGCCGCCTTTATGTGAAATTGAGGGGAGACCATGTCTATACTGCAATCTTGCAAAATTATACTCCTTTAGAAAAACGATTCTCCCTGCTTGTCGACGTAGTTTCCGGTATTTCTCGGCATGTTAACAATAAAAGGGAACAGTGATTTTATTAGTCAGAATTCAGAATATTTTTGGAGCATTTATGTATATTGAATTATAGAAACAAATAAAGTGAACATTAAGCAACATCTTTTTTATTTTCTCCTACTATACATAATTTATTGTTTTATTTAATTTTTTTTATTATTGAAATTAAAATAGTAGAAAATGGAACCAAAATCATTCATTCTAGCGCACATTCTAAATATAGAGAGTCCCTGAGTACATTGTTAATAGTTGCTGACTAATCTTACTTCTATTTTGAAAATATCAAACTTCTTACAAAAAATAAAATGAACACTACCTTGAGGAGAAAATCTTCATTCTTTCTTAAAAAACTAAAATTTCAGAAATCTTTTTGGATTTATTAAATTGTGTCAATTAAGCAGCTAGCACTTAAATTCAGTTATGTCCTTTGAACAAGAAAATGTTGTGATCTTACACTTATCAGCGTTAATGGGTAGTTAATTTTCTATGCTGTACTTATGAAATTAAATCAGTTTTCTCTAAAACTTTATTTAATCTATAATAGAAAATATAGTTTATAAGATTTCGGTATCATCTGAAAATATTATTAAAGGTTTGGGTTCGCTGGTTACCATATCCAGCAGATAAATCAAATAAAGTACAGCTCGTAAATTAGAACCTTGCGGTACGTCTGAGTTTGTTGTGAATTGTTTAAGTAAGTAACCTGAAAATTGTAACACATGTTCTCTATCAATTAAAAATTATTTATTCGTATTCATAAGATTAAGTGGATTTTCTACTTTGTTTAGTTTTCTTATTAATTTGTCAGCTTGTAACTTGTCAAAGGCCGTCCATTTTCTTTTAATGTACAACACCCGGAATTGCTTGTCTTTGTAATATTCCGCAAACTTTGTAAAACTAATTTACTAGGGAAATGCACTTAATTTTATTTTTTATTTGCGGAATCTTTCGAAGGTGTCGTTAGTAAACTCCATGGCCACAACGTATTACAAAAACCAAAAACATTGAAAGAAAAAAAAAAGAAAATCAACAGACATCACAAGACGGTTTTAATAAAACGATTGGAGAGAAAAGCCTACCTTTCACGGATTTAGGTAAGGAGAGAATCTTAAGATTGTTTCTCATAGTTCTATCTGACAATCATTGAAATAGCCAAAAAAATCGGCGTCCCAAACCTTCTATTTGATTATGATACTTACACATTTTTAATTTAATAATAATAAATATTCCAATTTAATCCATTAATAATTTTCTGGTTCAGCAACTTGGCTTTATTTTTAATTTTCAAGAAACGAAACTTTGCGGAAAGAAAGAAACTTTTTGATTTCAATACCTCCGAAATGTTTAACAGAAGAATTTTGGGGGAGCCAATCTCAATGAGAGTTTAAGATTCAGTTTTTAAACAATTAGCGACAATGGTGCACTGAACAGAGAAAGTAGGTTTTCTCCACATTCCCAAAAACCTGACAAGTCATAATGCGGGCTAACGAACATTACGTAAAGAAAGTTAATTGTAAATTCAGATATTTTTAAATAATTTATATCTGAATCTTTGGCGAGCTAGGTAAAGGGCGAACCAATGACAAAGAAAGCTTCCGATTCAATAATACATTACTTAGATACCATTGCTCTCGATAATTTAATAAAAAATTTATTTTAAAAACTTCCATGTTAAATAACTAGCACTTTAAAGCACCCAAATCACTTCACACAATCATGAAAGTTAGAACTCAACTATTGTATGCGACAGGTACCTCCAGGCACATAGCTAACGCCTTATCAGCCGTATCAGTGACATGGGGCCACTGAGGTCCGGGGGCACTTATATTAGAAGTAATCCATAAAGTTTTTGTTTATATTCAAAAAGATAACCCCCGCCCCAAAAAAAAAATTGGATACAGAGCCCCTTCAGAGCCGGCTGCTCCACTGGGTACCTCTATAGTCATAGGGAAAACATCTCATAGGGGGCAGTAAGCGTGAAAATACAGTTACCTCCAATAATTTAGTTTTAAGACCACTCTTGTTTTGTTACTACACATCTATTATAATATCTTTTTGGTGTTTGTAGTTTGCGATACGATTCTGGGAATGCCATTCCTATAGTTAGACTTGGAGCCAGCCTGATGTTGTTCAGATTCTTAAGTTTTAGAGAGTCCTTTCTCAGTTGTGAAAATGCGTCGAAATATTTTCTCCGTAAATCCTCGGTAATCAATAACTAAGCAGATGTTGGTTATCAGTTTAAAATCTCTTTCTTCTTCTAAACTTAAATCAGCACATTCTACTGATTCAAAACTTTCTTCAATACCAAAAATCATTTTCAATAGATAAAGAAGCACCTTATGAGAAAGACTTCACCCAGAATAATAATTTATCAATGAATTTAAAGATAACGTTTCGAAAACCAGCTGTTTTCCCTTATCAGATATGTACATAAATATTT
>JAAAKG020137745.1:0-12825 GCA_010014905.2 Druon quercuslanigerum
ATATATTATAGATTTTTTTACAGTTTAATTCAATATAAATTTCCATGAAGTTAGAATTTTTAGATTTCCATATCGTTATAATGAAAAAAATCTGTCCGCCTCGCGGGAAGCACCTCATCGCGCGCCTCGCGCGCGGCACTCTTCGACCGCAAGTTTGAGCACTCCTAGAACACGCGACTGTTGTTTCTCGTGCTTCGCGCTCGATTATGTATTTACCTCGCGCTAAGCGCTTGGTTTTTGTATTTACTTCTATATTTGTGCAAAGAACCTTTAAAATTAAGGTCAAATCATCAACAAGTGTAATTTGGTTATTGCGAATTCTCTTTTATTAAAGCTCCTTAGGCCTCGACAAACACATTTTTATCACGCATCTCTTGCTTCGTACTCGATTTCGTTCAAAATCTGAACTTTTCTGCATTATATCCAACACTATTATGTTAAATGTATGTACATTATATTTTTTTCTGTACCTCGATCTGGTACTGATTATTCATGTAATGCAACATAATGTACAAATTTAATTTTTCATGATGCCTTTAATATTTGCACCTTATTCTGAACACATTTTTATTCTCAGATATCCTGAAAAATGCATCATTTCATATCATTTCTATAAAAAAACTTTTATCAACAATTGTATGGCAACTTGTGTCGTTTTTTTATAAAATTATTTTGTTTACTTATTGATTTTTCATTACGATTTAAACTAAAAATACGTATTCTAGCGTTATGTGGTTTGTATCAAATTTGTATATACGAGGTGTCATAAAAAAATAACGAGTTTTTTCGTTTTCAGCCAATAATATTTATTTATTCGCGAATATAAATTTTGTCCCCTTCCAAGTAGTCGCCCTCGGATATAATGAATGCACTTATGCCAGCGCGTTTTCTAATCTTCAAAACACTTTTGAAATTCACTGTTCGGTATGGCATTCAGCTGCTTCAGCGATTCTGTTTTTATTTCATGGATGTCGTCAAAACGTCTTCCTTTCATGGATTACTTCATCTTTGGGAATAGGAAAAAGTAACAGGGGCCATGTCCGGTGAATACGGTGTTTGTCGCATCAATACGGTGTTGTGTTTGGCCAAAAACTCACGAACAAACATTGAGGCATGAGCAGGTGCATCATCGTGGTGCAGTCGCCATGACTGATTTTGCCATGAAATTGGTATTTTTTTTCGAATTAATTCACGCAAACGAGGTAAAACTCCTACATAATATTCTTTATTGACCGTTTGACCTTTAGGAAAGAACTCATAATCTACTAAACCCTTGAAATCGAAAAACACAGTGAGCAAAACCTTCACGTTTGATCGAACTTGTCGTGCTTTTTTCGCTCTTGGTGACGTTGAATGCTTCCAGGTGGACGATTGAGCCTTAGTTTCGACGTCATATCCATAAACCCATGATTCATCACCTGTTATGGTTCTATCGAGCAATTTAGGGTCGTTATTCACTTCATTCAGTAAATCTTGAGCGATGTCATTGCGATATCTCTTTCGGTCGAAATTCAGTAGTTCTGGGACAAATTTTGCTGCCACACGCTTCATGTGTAAAACATCCTTAAAAATTGCTTGACATGAGCCGTGTAATATACCAACATTCTCAGCAACCTCTCCAATAGTAATTCGACGATCGCTCATAATCATTTTTTCCACTTTCTCGACGGTATCACCCGTTACCGATGCGTGAGGATACCCAGAGCGCTCGTCATCTTCAACGTCTTCCCGACCATTTTTAAAACGTTTATATCACTCGAAAACTCTTGCTCAGCTCATAGCTGAATCACCAAAAGCAGCTTTTAACATTTCAAGAACTTTGCTGCACTTTATTCCATTTTTGTAACAAAACTTGATGAAAATTCTCTTATCTATATTTACCAAAAGTGAAAAATCGCTGAGCACACTAAAACATGTATAACTTCACTGACAGCTGATGTAAGAGTAAACATGCAATATGGCTACCAATGCCCATACAAAATTCAGACAAGTGCAGCAACATAAAAAAACAAAAATTTGCCAAACGGACGAATAGATCCCGGGAAATTTGAAAAGTCTCGTTATTTTTTTATCAAACCTCGTATAATTTAGGCGAAAAATGTTGTTAAATACAATATTGTGTCGTTTTTCCAACAAATTATTATTTGCTTTTAATTTTATTATTTATGATTAAAAGAAAAACTACTTGTCCTATATTAAAAAACATTAATAACAAATTTAAAAATCCTTTTTGGTTGAACATTCTTTGTCCGGTAATTTATGCCAGGTAAGAAGGCTTGCATAAATTTATTACAAATTTTGAATCACTAAGAATGCCTTTTCTGTCCTTCATTTTCTAATCCCGATTAGGCGGTGAAAATAATCAGATTCCAATCCCTTTCAAAGTCGATCGGAGCTGCCAAACGTAACTTGAAATAAATTAAAAACACAATTTGCATTTGAAGCATTGGAACGTGCGCGAAAAGATTGAAATGTAAAAGATCTAATGGTACTGTACATATTCGCATTGTTCAAATATTACAAGTTACAAAAATATAAAATGACCGACGCTACGTTTTAAATTTTTCTATTTCTTTGTTGCTTCGTGGTATCCAAAAGTATTCAGAAAAATATTGTTGGCGCTGGATACAGAAAGGGATTCAATTAAAGAGATATCTTCTACTGCCGTGGAGATTCCCAACGGGAGGACAAAAAGGGGATGCAGACGTATTCAATAATCTTACGTTACCACTGGATGCATGAAATTATCTAATACTCTATAATGCAAGCCTCTTTACCGAGTGTTCGTACATTGTGTCATTTTGCACAAAATTTAATTTTTTATTTATTATGTTATTTTTACGATTCCAACGTAAACTAGATGTTCTATAAAAAAAAACTACTTGTGGAAAATTAGTATATCTTGTTTACAAGATCAACTTTTGTCTACTCAATTTTTTCATAGGCTGTGCTGCTTGTGCAAAAATTAATTTCTTTATTTTTAATTTTGTTTCTTTACGATTAAAACAAAAACTGCGTGTTCTGACAAAAAGTAATTTGTAAAAAATTTTTAGATCTTTTTTAAGTGTATAATTTTTGTCTATTTATATATTTTTGTATCTTGAATATTTTTACCACAAAATAAACATTTTATTTTTCCTTATTTTTTGTGCGATCAAAATTTGAATGTTCGATTTTTTTTTTAAACTCCAAATAGTTGTTATGGTAATCTTATTGGGATATCAAAAAGCAGCGTTTTTGTGTTCTTGGATTTTGTTGTCATTTGACGAAGATCAGGGGGGGGGGGCAAATTTTACACAAATCTAATATCTTCTCTGATGATAATCTAAAAATACAAAAAATCACTGAAAAAATGATGTTACATAAATATCTTCACAATATAGACAATATAGATTTTTAAATTTTTCCTTGCTTTCATTTAATTACATTATGGGTAAAGAACTTGTTAAACCTGCATTTTCTTCTCTCAGTTCTAAACTTTTTTCAATTTTCCAACGGATTTCAAAATAAGAAGAAAAATTCCAGAAAAATAGGAAAGAAAAAGCTAAATGATACCTATATTAGATTAAAGAATATCACACTTTTAACAAAAATTTTCACCATTTTTTTATGGAACGCGTGTTCAGTTTAAAATATTCCAATGCTCATAACCTTGGCAAAAAAAAACAATTTTTTCAAATCTGTTAGATACGTGTCGTATTATTTCCTTTGCAAAATAACATATTTTAGAGGTAAATGATTCTGTTGCATGAGCATGGGCTGCT
The DNA here is from genome assembly GCA_010014905.2 of Druon quercuslanigerum. Taxonomy (NCBI): domain Eukaryota; kingdom Metazoa; phylum Arthropoda; class Insecta; order Hymenoptera; family Cynipidae; genus Druon; species Druon quercuslanigerum. Next base: position 3,765 of record JAAAKG020137745.1, read on the forward strand.
TGATGATTCGAAAAGAATTTGCATCTGAAAATATTTCACACAAAGAGCATTAAAAATAAAGACTTTGAGAAATGTACATTTTTATTACTTTTGCATAACTGCTTAAAATCAGTGTTTTATTTTTATTAACACTACTCGATAAATCAGGTTTTTAATTGCTATTTGAATCAGCATATTAGCTGCAGAGAAAACATAAATAGTCGTAAACTAAGTTTTATTTCCTAGAAAATTAACGCTTTGCATTTAACATTATAAACATCGGCACTATAAACAGATTCCTGAAACTGTCATTTGCGACTAGTAGTGTCATCTAACAAACGTTAAAGAAACATTTTATCTCATTCAAATGATCAAATCGGTAACTCATTGCAAGAGATTGAAACCCAACTGTAAATTAATTACCCAACTACTAAATATCAAAAGAAGATAATATTAAATTTACGTAAATGTTTAATAATAAATTAGCACTCTAATGACAAAATTGTTAAAAATTGAAAGAAATTTTGAAATGCCAAAATAAAAAAATGACCAACTTTCTCAATTGTTCAGTCATAAGGAGACAAATTAGTCAAATTACGGTTATAAAATATGTACAATAACATAAAAAAGTTCTTATTAGAAATTTTTATCGTTGCACAAGATATTACAATTCACTCGTATTTTATGAAAACGTATTTTAATTTTTTAATAGTTTTTATTTCATTATGAGATCAAAAATTATGATTGAAAAATCCATTGTCAATTTTGCATACTCCGTTTTTAAGAAGCATATTTTAGAAAAAAAAATTTCTCACCGAAAAAGCATCTTCTCTTTTCACAAAAAAGAAACAAGGATAAATTATTGACTTCCATCAGAATTATTATCCATAAGAGTATCTTAAGTATATTGACTTACTTTATTACTTTTTAATAAAAACAATGTAGCTACCTCAGTCAATTTTTAGACATTTTCAACATAAATTTCATTGGGTTTCTAGAGATATAAAAAACAAACTATGTTTCAAGGCAATTGTCAAACTTTCCAAATTTCATTTTACGTCACAAAAGTATTTATTTTCCTGAGTTCGAAAAAAAAATATTATTACATGTTATACTTATAAATATAATATTGTTATTCCACTGGTCCAAATTTTAATAATTTTTATAAATATTAATAGTTTTTAAGATTTTTCTCTTCTTTTCTTTACATATACAGAATTAAATTGAATATTTAAAATTCCAAGTAAACGACATGAACCAATGCTTTTTCAGTAACAAAGGAATGATAAGAGGAGTACTTTGTCACGCCAGTGTTAATCTGAGGATGGAAATTTTGTGACGAGGCGGCGTGATAGACCAGCAAGTCATGTTGCTCGTGGTAAGTGAGAACAATTGCCGACTTAATGATGTAGCTAATAGTAATAGTTAGTTTTAAGACGGGCGGGGGCGGGGAGCGCCTATGGGCTCGCTTCTAAGAAGCGATTTAAAATATTAATTGCACTTATTTTTATTTCTTCATTTTCGATAATGAAACATATTACTTGTATTTCGTATTCATAATAATTATTTCGAGGGACTTGCAGAACTTGACAATCAACTTCTGACCATTGGAATATTTGCATTGAATAAAAGCGAAAACTAATAACGAAAAATCTACGTACAGTAGTAATTTTTTCTGACACTGTTGCAATAAAATTGTACTTTACAGTTGTTTTTTTCCCAAGGATTTTTTTTTGATTTTTGGATTTATGGATTTTCTCAATTTTAAGATTTTCGTTCTTCAAACTTAGTGTCATCAAAATGTTTTTATATATTTCCAATAAGACCCACGCTGCTTAAAATTATGACATTCTCATCGAACGCGGCTCGCTCGATTTTTGAAGGACATTTGTAAACCCACTTTTTTCAATCTCTTTTTTCGTAACTTTGGTCGATTTTCCAAAAAAATTTATATATATTCTATTTTCAATGTTATTTTTCACGAATAAAACAAAAAGTATACATCCTATCAAGAAGCAATTCTTAACTGAAATTGTAGATCTTTTTTGGGATCTTAATTTTTGTAATTCATCTTTTTTCATATCCTGCATAGTTTGACCACCAAATGGAAATTTTGATTTTTCATTATTTTTGTGCAATCCAAATTTGAATGTTCGATTTTCAAAGAAAATCAAAAAAGTTGTTATAATAATCTTGTAGATCTTTCAAAAAGCAATGTTTTTCTTCTCTTGACTTTATGAACTTGACTTTGGCTTAAAAGTTTGATTTTCGATCGATTAAAAAAATTAAAAAATTGCTATTGAGTCTGAAAATATTCTTTCTATTAAATAAAGTCATTATGATAAATTGTTCCTCTTTTTAATACTATAAATGTCAGTACAAAGAATTTTCAAATTCAGAAAAGAATTGCTCTCAAAAATTTTGAAAATGCGCTTGCTTTTTTAATTTTTATCCAAAACAGCTGGTTAACAAACTCGTCTTTTCTTTTAGGACCAAAAAAGTGTGCCAAAATCGATTTTATTCGTTTTTTTTTTGTTGTTTTTTTTAGATTTATCGTGTTTACGGACGGACAGACGGATCGACAGACAGACATACAGATGCTATCGTAAAAGTTTAATTTTCGGATTCAGGGGGTCTCGAAACGTGGAGATCCGTTGAAAACGATGGTGTCAAGTTTCGGACAATTCTAATACTTTCTCAATCATAAATGATGGGAATGTAAATAATTAATTTATATCTCATCATTTAGCCTGTTTTCTGGAAGAAAAAACATTAAAAACAAAGATTTGTTTACTTTGAAATAATTTTAAAATTCAACCATCTGCAATAGGTTTAACAAGGCCGATTGACTACTAGTAAATTAGCTTGTCCAGACTAGCGACAGATTAGTTTATCCATATCAGCATTTGACGATATATGGATCAATGTATAACTGTACGTGTTAAAGATATTGATTTTTTGATAAATTCAAATGACACTCCATGACACCTATTTACTATATTCATGCTACAGTCCATGTTAGAAATCACTAAAAAATGACTAGAAAATTAAAATTTGTTATTATAATTCAATTTATTTCAAATTCATCAAAACAATTTCTATAAGATCATGAATTCATTCATTTGTGCGCGGCTCGCAAGTTTAAGCGCACCTAGAGTGAGCATCTGACGGATCTCGCGCTTTGCGGTCGATAATATATTATTTACCTAGCATTACGAACCCGGTTTTTGTGATCCCCTACTCTAATATTTATTCTTTATTTGGTATTAATCTTTATTCGCAGCTATCTTGAAAGATGTATCATTTAAATAAATGTGTATTATTATCATTCATAATATGCATGGCTATTAAAGCAGACGTATACATGTCATCTCAAAAAACATTTTTCAACAAATTTGTAGATATGATTTAGGCAAATAATTTTGTTACTTCACATTTTTCGCGTCTCGTGTCGATTTTTCAAAACTAAAATTTACCTTCTTTTGTGGTTATTTTTTACGATTTTAACAAAAAGTGTGCGTTCCATGAAAAAACTTTTTGTAAAAAATTTATAAATATTTTTTGGGTGAAAAAATGTTATTTATTCATCATTTTAATTAACATTTTCATTATTTAAATTTTTTAAAATTTTAAAATAATTAACATTTTTCACGATTAAAACAATAAATATGGGTCTCATAAAAAAAATTATTTTGGGAAATTTGTTTATCTTTGTGAGACTGGCTGGTTAATAAACTAGTTCTTTCTTTGCAGACCTTAAAATAATGTCCCAGAGGGCAATACAATCACACAATTCCTTTAAAAGTTGTCGTGCCTATACAGATTACAACGATGACAGTGACGACGATGTGGACGACGACAACCGCATGAAGATACCGAAGTAGAATCCCTTTTTTCTTAATCAGTGACTCCGAAAATGCTGAGCTTCGATGAAATACGCGAAACTCAATTTTCACATATAACCAGTCTCTTCTTATTTAGGTAAAACTGTAAAAAAAAGTTTGAGTTCATTTGGTAAAAGCATTTCAAAGGTACCTTGTTCTGCATTTCAAAAATCACGTTTTTAACTCTTCTTTTTTCAACGGCTGCAATTGCGAATTTATTTCACCCTGCTAACTTCTATAGACACACTAAACTCGGCTAAAATATCTCATAAATTGATTGAGATATTCTGTTCATAGTGTTTAAAACCATTTATGTTACAGATAGTAATTCCCGGTAGCGATTTTTGTTCGCATTCCGTCCTTCATGGCAGATTTTTTTCTCGTATGGGTATTTAGAATGTTGCTCTACTATTCTTTAGTACTGAACAGCGATTCGCTACCGCAAAGCTTGTAAAAACATAATGCTTTAATATGTACAGTAAAAATCTCCAGTTTTCTCCGCAGGAGTTTAAAGCACTTAATTTAAAATTGCGTTGTTTAAGTTTGCATCCTATATATTTATACATCTTGTAGTCTTCTTCACAGTCACTTAACAGCGTTTCGGTCATTGCGCAACATATCTTACAGACTATGCAATCTGCAATTTATGTTTGCTTCTTATTCCTTGTTTCTGTTGTAAATGTACCTTCACTTTTTCTTTCTCGGTCTTTATAAGTACTTAGAACGACGCGACGCAGCAAACTTTTGTGACACGATCCATTGTGAAAGAAACACAAAGGATCGTGTCACCTAGCATCTTTGCACAATAAGATTCAGTACATTTTTTAAATGGAAGTATAGCCAATAGCCATTGTCCTTTTCGAAGAATGGGCTATTTAATAAATGGATTCTATTTTATATACAAGAATCAGTACATTGACCCATGATTGTAAATATAAGGATATTTCGTATGTAATCTTTTAATCTCTGGTTACTGTACTTAAGGATGTAAACTACGTAAATGAATCTCAAAAGTCGTCAAGCTGTAAAATAATTGATAAAATCGAAAAAAAATAGATCTTTTATTACGTTTTGCATATTTTGACGAGGCTTGTTGGCGTGCTTCGTCTCATTTTATTCTTTGAAGGATTTTATACAATTATATGTGGGTGGGTTTTATTACAAAAAATAATTTTTAATTCATACAGTTTTTATGTTGATAAACAATGATTGTTTGAAATTTATTAACCATTACACAAGTAGGATTGCACTGAAACCTTCAAAGATTAAAAAAAGGCCTTGATCATTAGGATTAACTAAAAATTTCTAACTTTTCCCTACAGACATAGCAAAACTTAAAAATCTAAATAGCTACTGTTGAATAAAATTATAAATAATTTTAAAGATTGGCAACTTGTATAGTTAGTAGTATTAGGGTGATCCTTAAAAACATTGCTAAAACTTTTTTCAAATTCTTTTGCTCATAGGAGCAGGTTTATTATTATATAATTTATTAATAGCTATGCAAAGTAAGTGCTGACATTAAAAATTAAACATTTTAAAAGAATCCATAATTGACGCGATACAAAGATTTCGGATTCAGCAACCCAGGGTCAAGATACCACATACACCCAACTCTCACTTTCAGTCACCCTGTCTTCGGCCTTCCTAGAACTGCTGATGCCCGAAGTTTTTCAAGCGTGCAAGGGCAGAGCGGGTGCGACAGTCGACTTGGAAATACCGCAGTGCGCGATTACTCAGTCAAGTATATTGCGCAATCGCATTCATTCCAATTGGAAACGGTTCTAAATTCAGGCCCTAAATGCTTTCGTTTTGATCCCCTTGAATTCAGTCCAAGGCTATTTAAACGCAACCCCCGACACTGGGATGGAAGCGGGAGTTTGGCGTATTCAAAATTGATTGCTTTATTCGTGATTTTCTAAGAGTTATCTTGGTATGACGGTCATAAAAATACTTACGGTTGCCAAAACTGGTATACGTCTACTTTAACTTAATAGAAAATATAAGCTCATTTTCGAAATTTTATTAAAGATTTTTGTGGAATAAGTACTTTAAAATGTATAAAAGCAAAAAGTTTGCAATTTTTAAAGCGGATAAAATGTTTTGGACTTCATTGGATTCATTTGTATAATTATCATGAAGATCTCTTTGTACAATGAATATTTTTCTTTAGAGCTGCAATAAAACCAAGTTAAGAGTGGCAATAAAAAGAAGTTACATATCGATTGACAAATTCCTCATTTCACGTAAAAGGGACATCCAAAAGAAATTGGTTGAACGCGTTTCGTGTGAAAATTTTTGTATGAATGCAAAACGCCTTTGTATTTTTCGCACTAATTTAAAATTTTAAATAGATTTCTAATCTGCTTAGATGGTATTCCGTATTTCTACTAATATCAATTCTGAGCGTACATTGTACAATTATTCCCATGCTTTTCCTTTTTTTATAAGCACTCATTTTTCCCCTTTTGTCGAAAAACTTCTCTTTTTTCCTTTTCTATTTAAATATAAGATATTTGTCTCTCGACATTAAGGACAAATTTAATTATTTCTGGAATTCAAACTATTTTAGAAAATTAAAAAAAAAACAGATTTTAACAGTTCAGAAAATTTAGGCGCAGTTTTTAACATATTTATATATACTTTATCTTTAAATACACATTCCATATAATATTTAATTAAGGTAAAGATTGATCAGACATTGAACTTACCTCTTTCTTTTACTTTGTCTTAAATGAAGAGACTTTGTACACTTAAAAATGGTACAGTAGATACTGTCTTTAGTGGTTAGACAATTTTGAATTAATTGAGTTTGAAAATTAACCATTTTTATTTTCTTATATAAGCCAGCGTTTAGGCGTTTTAAGTTGAACAATTTCTGAATTATCAATGTTAAATGTCAAGGTTTCAAATATAAGAAATTTGCAAGTGATAATATAAATCTATTACTATTTAAAACTTACCAATATGTCACTAATAGTATTTATGAAACTGTTAAGATCTCCAGATACTTAAAAACTATTGGCATCTATGCAAATATTAAAATTACCAAAGAGTTTTATTTGAACATATCTTGCTGATCAGAATTACCAGAATTAATTATTTTTCAAATTATGGAAAACATTTCAAATATTTTTATAACTACTAATTTAAAAAAATGATATAGTATAAACTTTTAAATAGTTTATGTTTTTAATATTAGAAAATAAAAATCCAGTATGTGAACGCGCGCTTGCATTTTATTCAAACGGGTTTTAAAGGGAAAATCAATTGGCAATTTTATATTAATCTATATCAAAGGAATTTCAAATGATTTCTGCTTATTTCAATGGATTTTAAGGAAGTTCTAGAAAACTTGAGGTAATAAATTAAATTGGATTTTAAGGGATTTTTACTGATTTCAACAGTTTATTTTTAATGCTATTATAAAATATATTAAGTGTTCAAAACTTTCAATTTATATGCAAAGTATTTATTATATTAGGGAAATAACAACTTTTTTACAGACATATTTAGTTTTATGTATAGGTGTCACCATTTAATTATTGATAAAAGAATTTTTTTGAAGAAGCATTATTTTTCATTATAAGAATAATATAAAACATATACAAATTATTTATTTAACAAATTTGATGTTTCTTCTGACTTTTTTATATCGCCGTGAATGAAGTTTCAAGGACCTCAATATATCCAATATAAAAGAATAAATTCTTTAATGGAAGAAATCCTTTTGAAAATTATTTAGCATTATTTAAAATCTATACAATTTCTTACGAAAATATTTTTTCTTACTTTCTAAAAGTAAAAACCAATGTTTAATCTTTCCCCTATTCTTTCCTTTTCGTAAAAAATGCTGTTATTTCCCCCTTTTTGAGCTCTTTTTGCTCTGTGATCCCTATAAATCCATTCAGATTTTTAATTTTATAAAATATTTATTTATACTGTTCAATTTATTATCATGATATTTAACAAGTGATCTGCAAATATATGCTCTGTTTAACTCTTGACGGTTTTAGTTTTAGAATTCTTGAAAATGTCGCTTGAGTTTATTACCTCTCAGTGCATGACATTTTATGCTAGCTGTATGCCATTTATTTAAGTACCTTTCTCTTTGCAAAAATTTCAAGGTATTTAAGGTCGGCACATATATTCCATATTTCTTAGCATGATTTAGTTAAAGATAAGTTCTTGTAAGTATAAAACATTCATGCTTCAGTTTCTTTTTGCTGCTAATTATGCGCTTGCATCACATGTGTAATCTTACTTGCTTTAGCTTTATTACACTCAACCTTTCCTTTATTATTACATAAAGGGTTTGCTCTAATTACTAAATTCGCTGAACTCTCATTTAAATATGTAAGACATATCATTTACTACCTTCATCCTTTCAATTTCGAATACTCAATTGTTGAAAAAATTGAATTTTCATTGTAAAATACTTCACTTTCAGGATAACTATTAACCCATACAAATACACAGAAATATAATTGATTAAGGTGTTGCCGAATTATTGCAAAATTTAATTGAATTATATATTGATGGTTAAAGCCTTATACCCGGAGTAATATTTCTTGAAATCAAAAAAAGTAGAAACCAAGTCGAGATTCATTTGATTAAATTTACACTCATTAAAATGCGGAATTCTATAAGACATGCTCGTATAATTTGCAGTCTTTTTGAAATAAGTATAGAGCTTTTGAGCACATAAAATTGTTTAAATTGCCTGAAGCACGATAAGTAAAAGGAAAGATGATAAAAAGAGTCATTTAAATTAATAAAATGACCATATTAATTTGTGATAACAGGCATAACAGAAGAAAAAGAAAACACCATCTGCATGCAATGACTATTATAAATTTAAATAACTTGATTAACGGAAAAGTAAAAAACTCTGCCCGCCGCGCGGGCACATTCTCATCGCGCGCAGCTCGCTTCTCTCGAAAGTTTGAGCGCGCCTATGGCGCGCGTATGTTAGATCTCGCGCTTCACGTTCGGATATTTATACTTTGTGCCCGGAATGTTTTCCCAATTATGTATTTTATTAACTATGTATCTTCAATATCTTTATATTTTAAATTATGCAAGAAATTCGGTGTAAATATTAAATTTCTCAAAGCTCTGTAGGCTTTCAGGTAGACATTCTCATCGAGGCACTCGCGCTTCGCGCTCGTTTTTGGGCATACATTTTTGAATGTATA
>JAAAKG020137746.1:0-12825 GCA_010014905.2 Druon quercuslanigerum
TATATCATTGGTATATTCCATCTACAGCTGCTGCAGTTTATACGTTATTATGATTGTCATCATTATTTGTTGATAATTAATATTTAAATCATTCAGTATAAATTTCTTTACTTACTTTTCCTATAGAAATGATGAAATACTACAATTTCATGTTCATACGTATGAAGATCAAATTGTGAATAATAGGCAATGAAATATCACTAAAAAATTTATGAGCCCCAGAAAAATGTGCAATAACGTAATTGATAAAGGTAAAATATAATAATATGATGATGAGAATATTTCAAATTGCGCGTTTGTATTCTGCCTTCTTTCACGTGATATGATTCTAACTGAGCCCGGGCCTCCCCGGCCGATGGCGGTCGGTTTTGGAGACTTGTACAAATTGCGGGCCCGCGACCTGTTTTGCGTTTTCAGTTTCTTTGTTTTTTAATTATATTCATGGCGTGCGAGAAAAGCGCCGTATAGTATACATGTGATCACCATCGTGCAAGGGATTACTTCATCGTGGAAGGAGTCTTTATAGATGAACGAAATTGTGGTGGGTACATTTATCTACGTTTTGAGACCCCCTGAATCCGAAAAACAGGTTTTTCTATGAATGAGTCTACCTGTGTGTTAGTGCGTTCGTTCGTGGGTCTGTAGATTCTTTAAAGTTAGAAGGATAACATTCGAAAGAATTGACAGATTGGATTGGCTTTCCGTATACTGTTTTATTATCTTAAAGTGAAGATCACGTCGTTAGCCAGCAATTTTGAATACAAATTCAAAAAGTGGGAGCAGTTTCAAAAATGTTGAAACCAGTTTTTTCAAGATTTAAAAAATGCTATGTGCATTTATTAGAAGCACTCAAAAAGATGAACTATTTATTTTTATGACTTTTTTGATAAAAAGAAAATTACCATAGTTATAGCATTTACAAAATTCCAAAACACAAAAAAAAATTAACATTAAAAACCAAACAATGCACTATACGAAAAAAAGTCAGGAGATGAAAAACGTTTCTCTTTAGAAGCCCTACCAGATTATCCTAAAAACTTTTTTATGTTTATCAACATATAAATGATATATTATGTTTCTTATTTATTTATTGTCATGTTTCGCTAATGTACAATTTTCCCGCACATTAACTGCACAGTGCCGGCAGGGTCTGTGGATAGATCAGCAGGCCATGTCGATAGACCTTGAGACGGATGCGGTGTATATGGTATGTAGCTCATTACGCCGTCAGGCAGAGGGCAAGCTCGATGTTGCGATATATGCTAACGGCAGGATGTCAGCATACCGTGCCAGCGTAATGAGCTACAAATGCACCCGCATCTGTCTCAAGGTCTACTGACATGGCCTGCTGATCTATCTGCAGATCCTGCCGTCAGTGTGCAGAAAAATTGCTATCTGGGAAGATTCTCCATAAAAATACCAAAGTTTTATTTGAATTTTTTTCAATTCACACGGGCTTAGATTGGGTGTCTTAATTTCTTCGATTTGTGTGGTTTCGTTTAGGTTGGATTGGTTATGTTGCTTACGTTTATTCCGACTAGCTGTGTTGGTTACGTTCGTTTTGGTTCGCTTTGTTGATTGCGTTCATTTAATTTTGTTGTGCAAGTTGCAAGTAACTAACATATACCTTTGGTTTGCGTTCGTTTGTGTTATGTGTTCTTGGATAAGTTCGTTTGGGTTTCATTAACGGTATTGATAGCATATTCAAACCAATCTAAGCAAATCTAACCGGCACAAACAGTTCAAACCAGCGAACGTAACCAACAACACTAACCCAAGCGAACGCAACCAGTACGATCAACCCAAATGCACACAACCAACACAACTAAATTAATTGAACGCAATCAACAAAGCGAACCGAAATAAACATAACTAATACATATAATCGAAATACACGTAAGCAACACAACCAATCCAATCTGAATGAACGTAAGCAATACAACCAAATCACCCAAATTAAAGAAACTAAGGAATCCAATCCAACCATGATCAGTGAATAATGACATTTTGCGTCAATGCAAATGCATCAAGAGCTATTCTTAATAAAAATTCGAATAAAACTTACGTATTTTTATGGAGAATCTGAATCTGCTTTCAGAAGTAAGTACTCAATATGGATACGATTTGATGCATTTCTCTCACCCTTGAAATTATAGTCAAGACCGAGTGTCTTCTCAGCCTCCTCTGCTGCATTGCACAGAAAAGCTTCTTCGTCATCTTCGTGCTTCCTGACCATTTTAAATAATAGTTGTCCACAACTACTTGTTAATGACTATTGTAACCATATTTAGCAGAAACCCTTGGTGCAGGGACCCTCTATCCACAACCCGAAGACGTGTCCGGTGCCTTTGTCATAGGACTTGAGGTTCGATTCCAATGGCTTTGCTTTTAAGATAGAAAAGCGATTTCTTTAGTTGTTGTGTGCAATTTGAAAAGTGTGCAATTGGGCAATCCAACAAGAAAAGTTATAATGTCTCGTGATTGAGATTATTTTTATTAATTGAGTAAGGTACATTTGATTGAAAATGCCGTAAATTTTCGGTATTGTAGGTTGCTAGATTCTTCTGTAAAGTAGGCCTGTCGTTTTTTCGGTTTCCGGAATTGATTATAGCTAATAAATCGGAATTATTACAAATGATTTTTAATGAGAGACGAAGTACTTGGATAAGAGCTTTGATATGTGATTTTTTTGAAAAAGAACTGAAAAATGTACGCATTTGGTAGACATTTTTTATTTTAGGCGTATACTTAAATCACTTTAACGCACCACGAAAATTCGAACACTATTACCACCAACAGTCACAAGAATGCAACCTTAACTTTAATCACGGAACTTTATCATTTTTCTTGATGGACTGCCGAATCGCACGTTTTCCAACTCCTACGTAAACAATCCGGCAAGAAGGAGTTGATTGGCACGCATAGACTGGAATTGAAAAAATGGACAGTTCAATTTCTTTAAAAGCGTAGCAACTACATTTTTGTCCGAAACACCATTGTATAAAACTCGTTTCGTTTCAATAATTTTTGATTTGCATAAACTTCAAAACAATAAAGTCATTTGCTTGTAATACCTATAGTTTCTGCCATATAATGCCATTTAATTTTACTCAGAGAACCGTTAAATTGTATGTCATGCACTGCCTTTCACAAAACCAAGTATGGAACCATTACGATTGAATAATATCGACAAAATATTGAATAGAATCAATGCCAGTCAATGCGATTTAATTATTTTTAGGACATAAATGCAATTGTTTAAATGTCTACCCTCGTTTTTCCTGTCTCCGTTGTTCTTCTGAAAGTTCTGAAACGCTTCTTTAAAAATAGCTCCCTCCACTCCTTATTCTATCTTCTCACTTATCCCCACTATACGCTCCCTAAACCCATTCATTATATTCTACACGTCCCCCTCTGCCTTCACACTTCGCAACTCCTCTTCCAGATTTTTTTCATTTTTCTGCTATTTTTTCTTATGCATTAATCTGACATTCTTTACCATTTCTATGTACTCGTCCCTTTTGGCAGTTCCCTCTTTCCACTTTTTTACTTCCTCTTTACTTGCCTTTTTATCTTTTTACATTCCGTATCCCACCGGTGCCTTTCTAATCCCCTCTCCTTCTCCTTAAATATTTTCATTGGCACACACTTTCACTTTTTCTTTCAAATCCTACCGCATCTCTTTTACTGACTCCCCTTCAAAGCGTACCTTCTGTAACTGCTTCTGATATTTCACTATCACCTATATCTACATAGCCTATCACTGATACCCCTACCTTCTGCCTCTATCCTCCATCCAGTCTCTTAGAATCTTTTCCTCCTAGACCTGTCATTCTGAATTTTCTGCACCTCTCTTCCCTTCTTTGCCAATCGTGATCGATAAAAACTTTCTTATCTTTATCCTATTTTTATTTCGCATTAGTCCCAACGTTTCTTCCAGGCTCTCCAATGCCACAACCGCCGCTACGTTATCCTTTCTCCACTGCAGCCTAACTGTCCCAACCTTGCCTTAAACCCACCCTATGTTTTGCAGCCGCACATCCACATCCTCCCCTTTTCCCCCACTCTTTAGCTTTAGTTGGCTGATTCAAAAAAGTAGACTTGTACAACTCAAAATATTAGGATGTAAAACAACTTCATAAGCTTCAGATTTTTGGTCTTTAATTACGAACCAGATATTTTTCAACAATTCAATTCTTCATGAAATTCTCCACAATTTTTTCTGACGTGTCGAGCAGTTGACTGTCTTTTTTTCCACACAACACTCAGAAATGCATTTTTCCATTCAGTTGTCATTAGACATTCAATGCGTAACACCATAGTTAATTTATACCGACGAAATTGTGATAAACGGTTTAATATCTAGGACTTAGTGATTTGTAATCACTAAAACTCTCGACACGTCACTTTACTGGCGAATAAACGCCCACATAATATATAATTTCACTTCTCGAATAAGTGTTCTAACCCAGAAATGGAATCTCCTGAAGAATGTATCTGTATCCAAACTTGTACGTTCAAAAACTGTACCTTTTTCCAATTCATGTAAAACTCATAAGTGGTACTAAATTTTCTTATCTGTGTCCTCAAAAACTGAATCATACGAAATTTTATTGAAATCAAAATGTTTTAAGTAGTACACGTCCACCATTTTGAAGCTGCCATTTTTAATTTTTGAAACAATGTCATATTCGCAATTAGCGACCTCAAAAAATAAAGAATACAAAATATTGTTAAAATATAATTGTTTTGAGCAATAGACGTCCGCTATTTTGAATTTTGGAAAAAATTTCATATTCGTAATCAGCGACCCCAAAAACATAATATTGCGAAGTTTCGTGTAATTCCTATCATTTTTCGACTTTTAGCCAGCTTTTTCGGGAAATCGGCCACTGTGCATCGATAGTTAGCACTTGTAGGATGCTGCGTCCTTATAGACACATCTATTGATGATCACGTTCTCGCGGCAACCTGATACGCATTTCTTTAAGCCGCGTTGCTAGTACATTTTTCGTGACACAGGTAAGATTGTTCGAACTATCCTATCATTTAGGATAGCTGTAAAGATATTATTCAATGTGTTTAGAAAAGTGATTGGCCTGTAATTCTTGGGGTCATTTAAGCTGCTCATCTTTGGCAGGAGTCCTTTACGAAATTCCACCAACCACACCAAAATATGGTCTTCCGACTTTGGACATGAGCTCAAAATGCAGGCCAGATGCTTGTGGGTTGAAGGAAACTTCTTGCACCAAAAGTTATTAATACTACCTTGTCAATAATAAAATGAAAATAGTTTCTTATGAGTTATGAGCGAACTGCACAGCTCCTAGAAGCTATTTATGTTCTGTGAGTCTTCTTTTAGTGGATGCTGGACTGTGTAGACTTCTCTTTAAAATACTTCAAGCTCCTCTTGTTTAATGTCAAGAATCTATATTTCAACGATTCAACAATTCATAACGTCTTTTTAATTAAAATCGAATTTCTTTGTATCTGTCACTCCAAAATTTTACTTTATGATTAATAAATTACTTTTTTCGAATGATCATTTATTATAAATATTAAAATTGAATACTTATACTATTCAAAATCAGCGCGCCAATAGTAGGACTCTGTCTCGGCATTTATTCCCCTTCTATCTGGTGTTCCTATTGGTGGCGAGTCCACTATGAAGGCGGGGTGCTGGATTTACATTCCTGGGCCGTGTGAATAAGTGGACCTCAGTACCTTGTTGTTTTCGGGTTGCATTCTTCCTTCCTATTATTATCGCCAGAAATGACCTCGTGTTGTTATTTCTTCGTCCTTTCTCTCCAACTTTTGGTTCGATACCATTTGGTATCAGCTGACCTGCAGATTGGGTTTTTAAATTCCCTAGTCATGTTGGGAATTGAGATGACTTGTTCCAGATTTTCCGTTACTTGCAGTGTTACTTTTAAACTGGCCGGCAGAAATCCCTCTATAGTTTCATTATGTCTCTAGATCTAGTCCAAGTCATGGAGTCTCCGTACCACAGTCGCGAATTCTGACCTTTAAAATTAAATCTGTAAACCTACAAAAAAATCTCTAAATGTCAAATAAAAGCTGATCATTTAGAGTTTGTGAGTTGCAAGAATTGTGCAACGCCACACGCAGGAAGGTCGACAGTAACTGGAGGATCTTGGAAGAGTCGAGATGAGTCAGAGAAAGACTGTTCGTTTTCTCTTAACAACCTTTCTCTCGCTATACCCGGTGCTATACCCGTATTTTATCAACAATATGCTGCCTGATGCTCAGCAGCTTTGATTACTTGTGTGTCTGATGACGGATCCGAAGTTTGCACGTGAACTGTCGAAAATTGGTGGTGAAATTTCTATCAAATGTTATGTAGTCAGTCACACATTAAATGCGGGATGCGTTTTGACTTGCCCGCTCTGTCTTTGTGCAGCAGCTTTGTTCTGCAGCTCAGACAGGTCCTCAAGCATCGTTCTTCCTCTATTGGATGCATGCCCGCGGTAGGTCTCAGTGTCGCATCTCTTTCTCTGTTGCCGGCTTGTTCTGACTGTTCACGCACCACTGAGAATGCAGTCGTGCCATGTAACCTTCTCGTTCCGGGATCATACTGCTATCGTAGCGCTCTAGCAGGTCGTCATTGAGTCCATCCGTTCACATAAAAATATTGAGAGTCCTACGTTCAATCGCATTGACTATCTTTATATGCTCCCCTGACTCTAGGACTAGCAGCTACAGAAAGGGCTTCGGCCATCTTTGTAGAGCCCCGTATGCAAGAATAAGACTGCATACTCTAAGAGGTTTCTTTATATCCAAGAGTCACCGTTCGCGACACCGTACCTATGACCTTCAGCTATCGGCAAGGCTTTTACGCCTCCAATGGATGCCCCCGCATGTTCCCACTGGGAGCAAATACCATCTAAAAATCACACTAGTTCCTAATACAACCACTGTAAATCAAATCTATGGCCACGTCTTACGACCATGAAATGTGTGGTCACAGGATATCAGCTTTCTGCATCCAGCTTCCAAGTGCCTTTTCATATTTTTGGCACGCGGGTATGGCTTTAAAGTTGCGAAATAGTATTGTTTCGTTCTTCCGAGAGCAGCGATCGCAAGGACAATTACTGTAACCGAATATTTTGGGTTAAGGCATTGCCTCCAGTGTGCAACGGAGACTGCTGTTGGAAAATCGTATTCCTAGTTTGACTCTTCTCATTTTGGACAATTGATTATATCTTCCTCGGAACGTTCGGCACGGTATACTCAGGTGGAAATGACACCTTCCTGACATGCGAAAATCAAAACCTGTGTATCCGAATTTAGCCTAGATATCTGAGACAAGAAAAGTTTGCTCCTTCGACAAGGACTGTTTTTTTACGTTTCCGAGCATTTTCTTGTCGAGTAGCCTTACTTCGGCTTTTAGCAGTAAAGCATCCAGATATTTTAATGCACTTTATTCACTTCAGATGTTAAAATTCAGTTCAAGGATCTCGGCAGCTTGCTTGGCGTCTTTGCAAAGGAAAGCTCTTTTGCCAATGATCTCGTGTTGCCTGAACATTTTTAGGAGAAGATTTCGGCCATTTGAAACGATGTAAGCTGTACTTAGAACAATTCGGTTATGAAGACACTGGAGATTCAAAAGTCCGCTCCCGCCTTGCCGGCGCGGCGTGATATGTATAAAAGCGGAACAGACGAATTGATATGCAAGTTCTTATGCATAAGCATGGTCTTATATGTGGTGATATCAAGGTTTGCAAGCACGTTCTTCGTCTATTGTACGACTGGACTGAAAGACCAAATCGGTACAAGAAGTTGCTTTTCTCTGCCTCGGAGAGACTCCTTCACTGATTTGACGTTCTAAGTACGGCTTTGAGAAACGCTCAGGTATGTGAAGGTCCCTCCAGTGTGAAGATGTCTAATAACACTTATTCTTACAAGCTCAGGATCCTTGGGATCCCTCGTGTATACTTCTTGACAAAATTTAAAGTACTTTGAAGTTGGATTTTACCTGCTGTGTTGGTTGTGGCGGGAGTATTATCCACTTTCCTCCTCGCCAAGGAAAGGAAAAGGATATGTGAGCGGTGCCGATTATAAGAAGATCATCCAGGAATCAGAGTCCAGTAGAGAGCCAGAATTCTAGTGGAATTGCAGCACTGCTAGAGCACTGACACTAGAGGAAGGTGTACACCGTGTTTAATTGCAGAGGTGTCTTCTTGGTTCGGGAGGGAGCAAGGTGAGGTTAATTTTCACCTTGCTCAATTCCTCACGGGACACGGACACTTCAACGCCTATTTACATAGGCGGAACAGGAAGGACAGTGAATTCTGTGTCTACAGTCCCACGAAGGTAGACAATGTAGAACACAGTTTCTATGAATGTGATAGATGGGGGATTAGAAAACATGCCTTGGAAAGTGCCCTTGGGAGTGTGTTCACCTCTGAGAGCACGTTGTCGTTGATGCTGCACAGTCAAGAAGATTGGGATGTAGGGTCATCATATATAGAGTCTGTCCTGCGACAGAAGAACATAGAAGAACAAGCGAGGCTGCGCAATGAGCAGCAATGAAGCGCACGTGAATTTCTAGCAAGGTCAAAGGCCGGCGAGCCCGAGAAGAGAAATCTGTCGCTTCTACCGAGGACGACGCGTGTCCCTCGAGGGAGGATCGACTGCGCGTGAATACAACACCAGCCATACATGATGTCGAAGGCCGAAGAGCCCGCTTTGCAACATAGTCGTGCTACTGAGGATGATGCTGTCAAAATGGCAGGGATGGAACACAGAAGAAGCACAAGAGGACAGTCATGGTAGCGCCGAGGTACGGCTTATTGGCCTTAATCCCATGTTCCCGAAGTAATGCGAAAGAGGATTCCGGGAACATAGTTTGGCAGAAAAAGGAGTTAAGGTTTAGTGGGTAGGTTCCGTTTCGGTAAGTCCCACTCTCACCTTCGTTCCTTGTGGACTATGTGCCCATGTGTGCATCTTACGTGTGTGTATATTATGTATATATGCGCAATATGTATATATTGGGCTCGTGGTCCCCAAGGGTCGAATGTGGCTGATGCATGAGCATTTATCTGGTTTTCCTCCCTCAAAAAAAAACATCTAAGCGATTTCCGTTTCCTTTATCTTTCACTCTCTTGTACCTACATTTTGACATTTTTCACGTGCATTCTTTCTCATTCTCTCCTTCACATACATACTCCCATGTTTCCTTCTCCCGTTCACATCTTCTGCACTTTCTGTTCTGTTCCTTCTCCCAATACATCCCCTCACTTACCTCATTTCCCAATCTAAATCTTTCTATTCTAATCCACCTTCTAGCTCCACATTCCTTTTCTAAATACTTTGGTACTCTTTCTTTTTTACCATCTTATACCATGTATTGTATTTTAGCTCTTTAATCATCCCCCATCTTTCTATTATTTGTCTTTCTCTCTTCATTTTTCTAACTCTTCATAGTTTACTCCAGTCTCGTGTTCTATGTCTGTAGCAATAAAGAACTTCTTCCTTTCTTCTTCTCAGCTCGGGAATTCTATCGCCCTCCCTTCTCCTTTATTCTGTTTCCACTAACATTTTCTTGATAACTCCTATCCCTCCCCCCCCCCTCAGCTTCATATCAAATTTCCATGCCCTCTCTCCCGCTCTATTACTTGATTTAGCCCTTTGCGCTTTTTCTTTCACCATATATCCTGGCGTCCTTCAGTCTACCCTTAGTTTCCACTTTGTATACTGTCCTTGTAAACTCTAAATATATTTATTTTCTTTCCATCCCCATATCTCTGCTCCATAACCTAATACCGGCCATGCCAGCGTATTAAATAACCACGTTCGCCTTCTCGAATTTTTTAAAACCTTTTTTTCCCTATTCCCCATATCTTTTGTATTACTCCTGCGGCTTTTTTATCCTTTTTCTTGTATGAGCTTTATGATCTACATGCGTTTCATTCCTTTCTCCGTCACCGTCTGATACTTTCTTTATTAATCCCTCTTTTATCCCCTTTTTCACCATAACTTTCTATTTTGCCTCGGTGTAATGATTCAAACGCCGCCTTTACGCCGCTATCACTGTCCCTTTTCCCCCATTCGTTTTCTAAACTCCGTTTGATTCGGTAGTAGTAAAATATACTTTATACAATGTTAGCATTGTTGTTACTCCTCTCCATACTCTATTCCACATTATCCATGCCCATTCCTTTAATTCTGTCCCCCATATTTCCTCACTTTATTTGTAATCTTATTTATACTCGGTGTTTTCCATCTTTCATTATTCATAACACCTTGTCTATTTCTTCTCTTGTTATGTCCTCTTCCTCATATTTATTTCTACCATATTTTCCTCCTTTCCTAACTTTTGTGTCTCTCTCTGTTTACTACCTTCCAAACCTTTTCTTCCGTTCTAGCCTTCTCCGCCTCTTTCTCAAACTTTTTATTCTATTCCTCTTTCTTTTGATCACACAGCACATTATACTCCTTTTTTCTCCCATATTCAAATCCATTACTTTTTTCTTTTCTCCATTTGCCTCGTCCATATTTACCATTCCCATTTTAATATTATATTTCTGACCTTTTCTCTAAACTGTTCTTTTCCTTGCCTTGCTTAATCCTCTTTTCCTGCACCTTTTGCCTTTGCTCTATTTTTATCCATATCGTCATTAATTTTTTCTGCCTCTCATGTCACTATTAAGGGAAAGTGATCCGAATCAATATAATCCCCTACCTCTATTTTCTTGACCTTTTGTCTTACATCATCATCCACTATCACATAATCAACTACCGTACCCTTTTCTCTTCTGAACGTGCATACTCTTCTTCCTCTCCATCCTTTATATTTCCGCTTAAGATAAATCATCCCAACTCCTCCAAGCTCTTCAAGAACTTCTTTACCTCCCCAATGAGTACCTTTTATTTCGATTTTCTCTTCTTTTCCTTCCCCCTCTTTCTCCAGTTCTCGCAATAAAATTCCCGTCTTCTTTATTTTCTTCCATAATTTTTTTATCTACTCTGTTTTCTCCTGCATAAACATATATAAACATATAAACATATAAACATATCCACATAAACCCCCACCATCCTCCACTTCTCCTTTCCCATCTTTACCTCTTCTACTATTAATATTTCTTTTTGTTCTTTCTTTTGTTTCTCTGCCCTTTTTATTCTTCATCTTGTATTTTGAGCTTTCCATTGGTAACCTCGGTAACCTTTCCCTTACTCTTTCTCATCCCTTTTCATTTAGCCACGCCTCCATCATTTTTACGACACCCCACTGTGTCAACATTTCTCATGAATTCCCTATTCTTTCTCTCAAATCCTGCTATATTCCACTAATATATCATCCAGTCTTCCCTATATTCGTTTCTTGTCTCTTTGCTTTTTACTATTTCTTATATTCCTATCTCCCGTTTTTTCCTCTCCTAGTTTCCCGACACCTCATTTCTCACTATTATTTTTATACCTCTTATTCTCCCATTTCTTTAGTTTCACCAGTACCATTCTTGCCCCTCTTCGTTCTTACCTTCCTACGCTTCGCCCTTTCTCTATCTCTACCTTAGCATCAATCCTCTTTAGTGCTTCTTTCACTCCATCCTGTAGCTCCTTCCCCTCTAATCTTATACCGTTTCTCACTATGTTTCTTTTTCTTTCTTTCCTCTCTTGTTTCCTATTCTTTGTTCTATTTTTCTTAGCCTTTCCTTCTTCGTATTCCCGCTCTCGCCCCCCTCCAAGTGCCCGGTTCGAGATTTCTATTTTCGTGATCTTACCTCTACCTTTTTATTATTATCTTCCTGCTTTTTTATTTTTTTACCCATGACTGTATCGTCTTCTCTACCTTTTCCCTGACTTCTTCCCATTTCCTTATTTCTTTCCTAAATTCGCCCATTTCCCGCCTCATTTTTTTTCTTATTTAATCTCCCGTTTTCTCCACAAATCTCCATTACTTTTATCATAACTTCGTAAATTTCTTTCCGGCTTTCCTCTTTCATCGGAACTTCAGTTTCATCTCCGTTTCCTTCAGTACCCTTAGCATTGTCACCCTTCTCTACAAAGCTATGCTTTTCTGGCGGCGATCTAAACATTTTTGGAAATTTGAAGCTTGAACCGATTTCTTCCTTCTTTTCACTGCTTCTCCTCTCCCCTCTCTTCCTTTTGATGATAGCCTTAGACGACCCCACGTTTTTTGCTCTTAATCTCTACTTTTCTATCGTTTTCCGGTACATGTATGTAAAAGGGTTACGTTCTTTTCTTCCCAGTCAGCAAAAATATTATGGATGTACTAGAGATGTTTTTTGAACATCCTTAAGACGTCTTTTATAACATGTATTTTGGACATTCTACGGATGCTCTTAAAACGTCTATTGTCAGCAGGAAAGATATCCCAAAAAAATTCATGTATTTAAGACGTCTTTAGGTCATCTTTAGGACATTGGACGTCTTAGAGACGTTGATTGGACTGACATAGAACGTCCTAGAAACATCCCAAGGACGTCATTGGGATTTTCATAGTTTTTTGCCCACTGGGTTTGATCTCCCCTTTCAGTGTACTCACAACTTCCTGCTCTAAATCAGTTTTTTTCTTGATGCTACTCGCTCCGCTAGCCATGAATCCAATTCAAACGCTCCCGCCTTCTATTCTTCCTTGCATCTATCTATCGTCGCGTTCTGGTACCTTCTTGTCTTTCTCCGTCTCTATCCCACCCTTCTACTGCGAACCCGATCAACCCAGTCCTCCCACCCTGTCACAAACCTCACACTAAACTAACCTCAACTCCCTGGCGAACCGAATGAACGGAACGGCTACTCTATAGCGTAGCCATATAGTAGCCACATAGTAGCCCTTCCGTA
>JAAAKG020137747.1:0-12825 GCA_010014905.2 Druon quercuslanigerum
CAACAAAATAGCAACAAATTACGGGACTAGTCCGGATCCTGCCCTTTGAAAATGCTGCCGCAACTTAATATACGTGTAGCTTCGAGCCGTAGAAAGCCATTTCCGGGGCATCGTTATAATTTACTTAACCACATCATTGTTCTTGTTTCCATTTATTGATTGGATAACATTGCAGTCCAGGCTCGAAAAAGTAAAAAACTGTCACAGCAACCGAGATTGCTTGCGACTGTACTATTATTTTACTTTCACGAAATTCCGCTCTATTTTCACCTGATGCCTCTCAGTTCTCAATTTTCTATCTCCTTTTGTCTCTATTTTCTCTGAAAATAGGTATTCCGTAAGGTGCTAAAGCAGTTCTGAGTGGCTGGTAGCGATCGAGTCTAAAAACCTACAATTAGTTTTTTGTTTATGCTCATGCATTAATTTATTTATTTTTCTTTATTATTTATTTAAAATTGAATTCCCTCTAGTGTTCAAACAACAAAGATCAAGGTTGTGTTTCAATGAAAAATTTGGTACCGCACGGATAAAACAAAGGGTATAAAGTGATTCAAGTTTATCTCCTCTTTTACTTGCACTACTTACCATACATACTCTATTATCCTTCCGATTTCTTCCCCTCTTCGAGTTCACCCCTCTCACTTTCACTACTATCCATCACATTTCCTCTCCCTAAGTTTCCGTCTTCTTCACTACTCTCTCATATTCCCCTCTCCTACTCATCATCTCTTCCCTAATACACCTGTTGGCATTTACCCTACTTGAACCCCTACTACATACCGTCTCAACCCTTCCATTACCTAATTTTCTCACATTCCCTTCCCTATGATTCCCAGCTTGGCTCAAAGAACGATGAACAAACGGACAGATACCCAAACGAAACTGTAATGGTTTCTGGCCGTGGTTACAAAACCTAAAAAATTACTGTTCTCTAATTTTGCAGTTACGATCTTCATTTTTTTGCATGCTGAGATTGCCACCGGCACCCCAGCAGTTTCACATTAATCACTGTTTACCCTTTATTTTTTCTGTATTAACAGATATCATGAAATTCAAATCACTTTGTTTCTAACTGCGGAAAACTTAAGGTTGTCCTCCGCAGGTAGTTCTTAACTAAAAAACAACTCTTTTATTTCGAATGTCACAGCTTTAACTTCATGCCTTTCCGATTTTGAAGTGAATTTGTATAAAGAGGCTGTTTCCAGAGAGGTAGGGGAAACAACTTGGTCTTTGCAGATATCCGTATATTGTGTCCGAACCCGATAGTCAAAGTAAAGAGAACTTCGAGCAGAAACTAATATTAAACCTTCACCCACCCCGTAGCCTTTGCTTTGGAATGAAGCAGAATTTCACAGTGTGCACTGTATTGGAGATATTACTCAAGCAAAGTTGCGAAACCTGTAATTTGCAACTTGTCGAAATTTCTCTATATTCTCGAAAAGTTAATCAGCTTCTTTCAAAAGGGTCATAACAATATTTACAGTTTATATGTAAATGTTTCAAAGAAAAATTGCCTTAAGATTAAGGAAGTAGCTAAATTAACTTTGTTTTCTGATAATAGAGCTGCGAGTGTAACTGAATAGCTTAAAAGTAACTGAATCGAGTTGAAATTTTAGATTTCTGCTCGAAATAAGCCATAGAATACGAATAAAATATTACTTTTTTAATATAGCCCCCATAAGTCTTTTTAATAGTGTTTGAAGAAACCTTATAAGTAAAAAACTATTGCTTACAAGTTCTTTTATAATTAGTTGGTTACATAAATTGTTGAGAAAATTTATTATTGTTTATCCCAATTTTCTTTCAGAATGTAGTTAAAAAGTTGCGATTTTTTGATATCCCACTTTTTGTTCAATTTTCATTTAGATTCAGGTAGTAATTAATTCTAACAAACATAATTTGGTAAACAATTTTTTTTTATTGTTAACAAAATTAATTGTATAAGCAATTTAGTGTTACCGTTAATAATATTCAATCTGAGTAAATCTAGATAGTTACCGTCTTTTTTCTGAAATTTCCAACTATTTGTCTACTTTTCATTTGGAGAGAGTTGACAATTAATTTAATTTAGTAAAAAGGATTATTTAGACAAATTATTATTGTTTATAAATGTCTTCTTCATTATTAATGCTAGATAGTTACGGTTTCTTGTGAAATTTTTAACTGTTTACCCACTTTTCACTTACTAAAAGTAGAAGCAATTCAATTTAACAAAAATACTTATTTTAACAATTGCTTATTGCTTGCAACTATTTTTTCTTAGTTTAATGCTAGAAAGATTATTTTTTAAATCTTTGGTTTTGCTTTGACTTTTTGGTTTTGAACAAATAATAATAAGCTCTACAAGAATCATTTTTTCAATCGTTTTATATTATTTTAAGTGAATTATTTTTCTTTTTTTTCCAAGTTTTTTCCAGATTAAATGACTTGTAAAAGTTTTGTTTTGAATTACAACAAAAAGTTTATATTCACAAACCATAAAGAAGATAGTTTTAAACAATAAGAAATTGTGCAAAGAACTATTTTTTTAACTTGTATGAATCTGTTATGGCCAGCGGGAGCAGCTGGAAAGAGGTTAAGACGTAAACTTTTTAATCAATCGAATACAACAGCTATCCAGATGGAAACTCCAAAGAGAGGCCATCCTGATAGCAGTTCACCGAATAAAATCAAGGAACAGAAGAAGATGAGGCTGAAAGGTCCACCAGTCTCTTATAGCCAGGTTCTTCAAATCTCCTTTAAGTGGCCATAGTCCTCATGGGGTTACCGAAAACCAAACTTGATGACGACTAGGCCAAAGCAATTATACCTTTACTACAGAGTAAATCTACGGGGTAAAACATGGAGAAGACATTGCAAGATTTAAAGATTTTTTTTTTTTAATGATACCCTTATCGTCATCTATTTGGACAAAGTGTTCCGAAGTTGGCTCATTGAAACTGTTGGTGGATCTTAGATGGAAGCTGAGATCAAAGCGATTGACAGCAAAGGCGTCCCAAGGTCAGTAAAGATGCTTGCTTGGATTCCTAGTGTATCCGTTGTACCAACAACAGTACTTAAAATTATAGCAATCCAAAATCCAACCATTAAATCGGGAGAATGAAAGATTATCGACGTCAAAGAGGGTAGACAAGCTACCCAACTTGCAATAACTGCAGAGTCAGAAGTGTTCGGGAGTCTCAAAAAGATCGACTGCATGCCTCACCATGAATTATATAGGACTTTATATAGGCTACAACCGTACACATAGCACGAGATTTTCCTTCGGAAAGGGTAGAGACAACTGGGAATTAGTATGGACACTAGATGTGCCCCTTCCATTCTGGATTTTATCCAGATAAAATTTTATCACACTGAAGGGATATCTGTTTTCTGAAGTAGACGTCTGAGAGCGTAACAAACGGTTGTTGCCTTATTAAAAGAACGTTGCATTTGCGAGGTAAAGTCAGAGGCTTAAACATAAAAATTTTATCAGTCTGATTACCTGACTCGTCTTTTCAACGAATCAAGTTTTTACACTTAAGGCTTTGTAGATGAGCTGGCAATTCTTGTTACAGGCAAGTATGAGGGCACCTTTGTAGAACACATGCAGTCAGCGCGTAAATCTTGAGTTCTACTGTAGAGAACTACACTTTCTAAATCTGCGAAGTATTTAAGGGTAATATTTAAACCCTAAACTAACCTGCAAACTCCATGTTGACGCAAAGGTGGAAAAAACTAAGATTGCTTTTTTGGGCCTGCGAAGTGGGGAAAATCTGGAGCTTAGAACCCAGGATAAGTCACTGGTTACGTGCAATGATAATCAGACCCATAATACCATGAGCATCAGTAATCTGGTTGCCGAGGGATGAACTTATCAGTACTAATAAACAGCTGGAAAGCCTCTGAAGTGTTTCGTGTTTGGCCACCACTGGCCCAGGGTTCAAATAGCGATAGCCCGGGTCACATTCTCTACAGTTTTTTAAGTCGAAATAATGGATATCAAAGCTTGCCTAGAGGAAATTTGTAAGCGGGTTTATAAGGGCCAGAACATATACATTTGTTCCGACATTCAAGCAGCACTGAAGGATCTTACATCTGGTTGGTTTTCATCCAGATTAATCTGAAACTGCCTTCAAGATCTTCTTGAAATGTCAGGAAAAACCTGTTTCAGTCTGCTCTGGTTTCATGGCCATGAAGATATTGAAGGTAATGAGACAGCAGATGCACTGGCTAGGGCTGTAGTTTTGGTGTTTATTGTACACTGCCAGCTGAGAAAAACTTCACTAACATGACAATTGGAGATAACCCTCGTTGTTGATAGTGCGACTTTCATAAGGAGACAGCTCATCACATACTTTGTGAATATGATCGACTTTTTTCGACACCGAATACTTTTGCGACAGCTCCTGTGAATCAGTGCGTGCTCTTATAGTAAAGGCTGACCTTATGGGAGATGTATAAATTCTAGGTTATAGTACAATAGCAATTTCTACAATGTTATATGCAGCTGTTGACCTGCGCCACCGTATAATTATTAATAATAATTATTATAATACCTTCCCAAGTAAAAAGTGGACAAAAAGTGAAAACTATTAGGAAAAAATCCATAAGTATCTAGCATTACTTTAAGAGAAGATAGTTATAAACCATAATAATTTGTTGCAACAATTTTTTTAATTAAATTAAATTATTGTTAAGTCACTCTTATTGAAATATTGACAAATACTTAATTAATACAATCTGATTTAAAAACGGAAGAAAGTTAAACATTTTAGGGAAAAAAACTCCAACTATCTAGTATTAATACAGAAGAAGATAGCTATAAACGCTTATTTTTGATAATTTGAGTTAAATATTAAATCGTTCTAAGTGATAAGTAGAAAAAAATGGAAAATTTATGAAAAACCCCTCATTTGAACCATTATTTGAAGAGAATATTATTGATAATAATAACAAATTATTCAAACAATCGTTTTTGCTACATTAATTCATTGTTACTTCACCTTCTAGAAATAATTTTTAACAAAAAAAAAACGCAAAATAAATCATATTTAGCTCCAAAAACTAGCAAAACCGTTTTTTTCATTATGAGGTTTTTTTGTGACCCTGTGTGAATTCAAAACAATTTATAAGCGATATGCGGAAAAATCTGATTCAATTATTTTTAATGTATATTTGTCTCATTTTTCATAGACAATTTTATAAAACAATGCGACCATTGTGGCATTCTTGACTCTATTGACA
This sequence comes from Druon quercuslanigerum, assembly GCA_010014905.2. Taxonomy (NCBI): domain Eukaryota; kingdom Metazoa; phylum Arthropoda; class Insecta; order Hymenoptera; family Cynipidae; genus Druon; species Druon quercuslanigerum. The sequence goes on from JAAAKG020137747.1 coordinate 5,227, forward strand.
CAATACGAAAGTGTTATTATGAAAATTTAAACGCGATGTGGTCTGCCTTAATTCAAAAACATTGCCTTTAACTGTTTGAACAAAGTTTTAAAAAATTAGAATTTTTAGCAATCTTAAAATGACAAGGCATAAATGCGATCCAACTTAATGAAATACATTCAGGGCCTAAATTATCAGTTAACAACATTATTTACAAAAAAAATTTCAACAAGATAGCTAAACTTTAAGCAAAAGCAAAAGGTATCTAAACCAAAACAATTTATCATTAACGAAAAATATAAATTTTTAACTAAGTGCTTCCACTTTCAACTTAATAGTTGAATTTCCAAACAAAAAAGTTTTTTCCCTCCATGACTTGAACGATGACTGATTTAAATACACGGTAAAAAAATTCTTTTTTTAAAGAAACGGTTTATTATGAAGACTGTGGAAAACCTTTAAAGTGTCGAGTTTCGACGTGGACTTTTTCATATTATGGCATCAAGATTTAAAGAGAAGCTCAAGTTTTTAATCGGACAAACAAAACCTAACCAATTCTGGTAAGATTTGTATTTTAAAAACAATTTTTCAAATTTAAATATAGAATTATGGTTATATATGTTTATTGTGAGAATACTCATTTGCTTTAATAAAATGTGACATTATGGATCTGGAATCTTTCTCAGCTTCATGTTGTACATAAATACGAGCATAAATGTTACATTTCTCTTGGTCTTGAACTTAAAAAATAATATTTTGATAATTATAAAACAATGTTATACATTTATGTCACAAAAATTATTAAAGTAAGTGGTAAATAGAATGATATAGAAAATTCGAAACTACTTCGAATAGTCGAAATTTTTACCTTGATCAGTAGTTCATCGGGCAATACCTTAAAAATATTTTATTTATCTTTTTTAAGTATCAAAAGTTATGCGATTTAATAAAATTGTAGTTTAATATAAAAAATTTCATAATTTATATTTAATCTGAAATTTTTTCGTTGCCCATGAAAGCAGTCAAAGTACAAGAGAAGGAGCCTATGAAAATCAATAGGTTCCACAAACTAGTGGGTTTTGTTTATCCAACGATATCTCCGCCAAGGCTTCAATTAACAGAATTTTTGCAAATCGTATATGAGTTCAAAGTTCTGAAATCGTATAAAAGATTTTTGATAAAATCTATAGCAAATTTTGCAGAATTAGCAGAGTTTTTTCTGAATAGAGGATAATTACTGTGTGAAAGGCATGCGCAATGTACTGAGAACATTAAAAATAAAAATATTCAGGAGCCTCTAAAATATTTTGCTGACTTTAAAAAATATTTCTTTTCATCATTTCGCATTTCCTCAGTTCAAATAGATATTCATTCCCTTTAGTGACACATTTACTTGGAACAATGAATCATTTATTTAGTTTAAAATGTATATTCTTATATTAAGTCAACATCGTTGTGATTTATGGTAATATTACCCTTCGACAAATAGGTCATTTTTTTATCCAAGAATTTTAACCTAATCCTATTAGAGTTTCTTTGGTAGAAGTAAATTATTTTGTCAATTCAAAATTTTCCAAATAATCAGGACTTTCAGTAAAGTAAAATGCTCTTTGTACAAATAAACTTTTCTCAGTAGATGAATATTGTATTTACTATACATTTTTAATAATTTTGAAATTTAATCAGAGCACATAGGTGTGCCACGAAAACCTTGAAAGCATTGTTTTCGCTTTTTCCCAATGGCGATTGTGTAATTTAAAAAACTCGAAAGAAGTGACGACAAACGTCATATGGGTGTGCATGAATTTTCAAGAAAATAGTTAAATTATAACACCAATAATAAGTCTTCGATACAAAAAAAATGAATTCTCAACAAAAATGAAATAATATGAGTAATAGTAAAAACAAATAGTTCACGACTTCTGGTTCTCGCGCTTCGCGCTCGATAATATATTTAATTTGCAGTGAGAATCAAACATCTCGTGCTTCGCACTAGATTTTGTCCAAAATGTTAATTTTTCTGCATTATGTTTAACATTTTCATTTTAAATGTATATTACATTTATATTTATACCTCGGCATGAGATTGCTAATTCCAATTTCGCCAAATAGAGTACAAACTTTATTTGACATGATTACGTTAGTATACCAGAAAGTTGTGAATCCGTACAGCTCGCGGCTCAATGCGAAGTTAAAAAATGTCGACGCAGGTATAAAGCAGATATACGAGGCGGCATCGTACCTACGCAAAAAAAGAATTTGTTTAACAATAGTTAAATTTATGATCGAAGAAATGAATATTTAACTAAAATGAGGAACCTTCAACTAAAAATTAATTTTGAACCAAGTAGTTCATTTTCCGGCCAAATATTTGATAAGTAAGAGTTAGGATATTATTGGTAGGTGTTGATGGGAAGTAAAGGGGAGAGAAAAGGCAAAATTGAGCACAGAGGGGAAAGTAGGGGATATATGAGAAGGTGATTTAAATGACTCAATTAACGTCTTAATAGGCCACGAAACCCTTTTTTGTAGGCGTTTGGCGCATGCTTGGGCTAATGTTTATATTTCAAGGAATTCATTACCTGGTAAAGATAGGACTGTAAAAATATTCGTATTCCTTATTCTAAAAAAAATTATTTAATATATCAAAATTTGGAATTGGAGGGCGTATTAAAAATATAAAATTTAGAATTCCAGCCATTGAAAATTGCTTTATCTTATCAGGAACCTCGGACTATTAAACTTCCGACGGTTTCGGTTTGGATCTGCCTTGTGGTATTATGCAGGACTTCATAGGCGTTTCTATTTCCAAGCCCATTACGCCGAATGATATCGCTTGTACTCAAATTGGAATGTAACCATTGGACCTTAAACGGAAACAGCTAACTTTGCAGTGCTTTCCACTGGCGATATTCACTCTGGAAATTGCGAACGATATCGCGTGCAGCGCGTTATGAACAATACGAAGCAAGATGCAGATAGATTTTCTATAATTTCAATATTGTATAGCACTGAAGAGCACAATTCTGTCTGACAGAATGTTCTGGCACAATGTTCTGAGGTCTAACAAGGGGAACCAATACTTCTCCGAGTTTCGTTTGTACTCATACTCCTCCCAGTAATTGGTCATTAACAATCTTGCAATAAGCTGCAGTAATTTAAAAGTTAAAGTAATTGAGCCGATCTCGAAAAAAAACGGTTTTAACCAATCCACGCACGTTGCATGGACCGCGATGCGAGATTGTTTTAACTCCCGATTAGATCAGGCGGTAGTGCTCCAAACAACCGGAAAGCCCGGCTTTGTTTCCTGTGGCTATCATTTTTTACGAATTTTTTTAAAATAATTTTTTGTCTTGCAATTGGCAATTAATTTTATGTTGACCAGCCAAAATATTCTTTTTTATCCTTTTTTTATATGACAAAATTGTTATTTTTTAACACTTTCACATCCACAGAAAATATTATAAGGATAAGTCAGTGTAACGACATCATCGAAAAATTCGGATTTCCTATGAAATTCTTCGTTAGAATCATTGCTGGTTACTCTTATTTTAAAATATGAATATGATAATAAACAATTTGCTCATAAATTACACTTCACCATAAACTCCTTTTCAGCGTCGTACTGCTTTTCGGTACTGCATCAAATCGTCTTTTCCTTCGGCACCCAGAAAAATGTAGTTTCTAGGGTCTAGCGTGAAGAGTTCATGATACCATTTATGTTTCCACGTATGAGAAATGTCAACTAGTATATAAAATGTAAGTGCTTTTTAATATCAAGAATTTTTAAAGCTACATAAGTCTTCTCTTGTGAAAACGGCATTGAAACATCGATTTACTGGATAAAGATTAAATAACTATTTTTGACGGGTTATTTTTAAACGCTTTAAGAGACTGATATAAATAGTAATGATTGAGGTAAACATCACATAAAGCATACTTACCAAAAAGAGAAATCCACCTGCTCTTCGATACGTAAAACGTTCCTTTGCCACATTCGTTTTATATATGTATCTGCTATAAACAATATAATTTATGGTCTTTCAAGCAAAATTTCACAGCTGATAATTATTTTTTAAACTGTTTTAATTTATTACAATGAAAATAAGATGTGTGCATTCGGCACAAAAATTGAAATTGAATAGTTTTTCATAAAGCTGTTTGTAACAATAGAAATTGTTAATTTATGCCTATTTTTCGAAATATTTATAAGTTTCAAGTTAAAAAAATCACCCTGTATATCGATCTAGCAGTAAGTCTAACCAATTTTAGACTCAACAAAAAATTATAACAATTTACCATTACAGCCCAGAACATGCTTAAAATAATTGTTTATTTCGAAACTCTTTTAATGATAAATAATTCACATGGTAGAACACTCTTTTATTGTTGAAAACTTAAGTTCAAGTTTTTTAGCCAGCCATTTTCGACAAACATTTTATCCTAATGTCATTTTTCGATAAAAAATTACCTGAGTTATAGAACTTAAAAAATTGAAGAAAAAATAAATTTAAATTTTAAGCTAAATAACGCACAATAAGAAAAAAGTTCAAAAAAGAAAGTTATTTTTTAAGAGCCCTACAAGATTGTTATAAGAAGTTTTTGAATTTTTCTGAAAAATTTATAAATACAAATTTTTACGGCGCAAAAAACAATGAAAAATAAAAAAATCCCATTTTGCGGTCAAACTGTGCAAGATACATCAAAATATAAATCAATCAAAATTGTCGTTTCATAAATGATCTAGAAATTTGGTATTATTAATTTTTTGATAGAAGACGTAGTTTTGTGTTATTTGTAAAAATAGCAATTAAAATATAATATATACATTTTTAGACAAATAACACAAGCTACGATAAAAATAAAGAGGCCGACTAAACGACTAAACTTGGACAACCACCAAAAAACGTTCCCACTGCAATCTGAAAAAACCTTCCTCTTCTCCTTTCTCCTAAAAAAGAAAAGAAAAAAATCCTTTCTTTCCAATTGAAGAAAAATAAAAAACAAGAAAGAAAAATGAGAAGGCAACCAACCAAATCCCCTTCCTTCTCTTTTTTATTTCTTTCGTCTTTCTTATTTTTACCATTACCGAATCAAAATAAAATAAAATAAAGAAAATAAAAAATAATTTTTTTCTTATTTTTAGGGCAAAGGAGAAGAGGAACATTTGTTAGTGGTTGCTCAAATTTAGTCCTTAGATTCTTGATTTTATTTTTAGGAATTCTTCACATTAACTTGATTTTTGGACGTTAAAAAAGGATTTTAAATTTGATTTTAGTCTTATTTAAGTGTCTTAAATGTTAACTTGTTAATAATTTTTTTGTGAAGAATATGTACTTTTGTGTTAATCGTGAAAAATAACATTGACAACACAGAAATAAAATCTTTCGAAAAATAGTACAAGGTACGAAAACATATAAATAAAAAAAAAATGATGCGGTCAAAAAAGATCTAAAAAATTGTAATAAACTTTTTTTATAAGAGTACATTTAAAATTAACAAATTTAACTTTTTGACAAACGAAACAAGCTACAATAAAATTTTTCGCCTAAATTATATCTACAAATTTTCTTCGATCCGTTTTATGCTAGGATGCGTATTTGTAGATTAAATCATAAAAAATAACGCTGAAAAATAAAAAAATTAAATTTATGGAAAAACGAAACAAGTTGCATTAAAAACTTTAATAGGCACATTATTGTTTTAATATGATGCGCATCTTTTTTCATTAAAAAAAATATAATGAAAAGACATATGTCTCAATACCGATGACATATTATGAATTGTAATGTTATAAATTAATTGAAATTATAGCTTACTCATCGTAGATGAGTATAAAAACTAATGCAAAATAAAGGGCAAATATTAAAGTAATCATCAAAAATTAACTTTGTACATTATTTTCCAATATGTGAATAAGCAGTACCATCCCTAGGTACATAAATAAATGTCATATACATTGGATTTGATAGTGCTAAGCATATAGCGTACAAAAGTTCACAACTTAATCACAAAGGAGTGCGAAAAACGAGATCCGTGCTGAGAAGGTGTTCGTTAAAGCCGAAGGAGCTTTAACAAAAGGGAATTCACAATCACCAAATTACTGTTGTCGATTTGTTGGCCTTTAATTTCAAAAGGCATGCGTGCAAATATGGGAAAAAGACAAAGGACGAAGAGCGATTTTTTTGGATATCCAATTATGAATGCCCGGTGCTCACTTTTTCAAGATGTGAAAGTTGACTTTTTGTCACTTTTGGTGGTTCGTGGCCCGCTTCGCTGTGGCAGAAGATGAAATACTCCCGCATCGCGTACTACGTAGTGTGGACAGATTTCTTAAAAATCGTTTTCTTTTTAGAATCCCTACAAAACGCATCGTATTACTTTAGCATTTTGCGAGTTAGGCAATGACCTACTACTGGGAGGAATATGAATTCAAACAAGATTCCATAGGTTGTAGGTTCTCCTTGTAAACACACAAGAAAAGCGAAACTGTGATCTATTCCCTTTTTTGTATAATGTGATAAAACGATTGATGAGCACATACGGATACGTAATAAAGAAAATGACATCTGCCGTTTACATCTGGAACCATGTAAAATACACTTTCACTGCTACCGGAAAGACACCCTCTCACAATGAAGATTCCGGTTGTTGTACATTGTGCGGGGCATGACGGTGATAGAAAGATAAATAGTTTGCAATGTACTTTTCTTTTTGGTTTTTTAATTATTTTTTTATTGGTCAAATTCTAACAAACGCGAAGAAAATAAGCTGTCTAATGATACCAGAAGATTACCGCATCCAATGACAAAACATAAATAAAATAAAGAATTGTATTTTTATTTGAGAACCATTATGACTTCATTTTTATATTTTCAAGATACTGCAAATTTCAAATTTCAGATTTTTAAACATAGAAAATTGTTAGAGGAATCATACATCTTCCAATTGCAAAAAGAATTTGGACTAAAAGAAAAGCTTTTAGTATGGGTGTCTCAAAAACCAGATTCCTTTATTTTTAGCCCCACTAAATGTTCAAGTATGGTAGTCTACAAATCGAAAATTCTTCATTTTCTATATTTTTCCTCTCCCTAAAATCAAAGAGCGGATACTATGACATGGTAAGTTTTAATTTATAACGCACATCTACAATACCCAAACATTTAATTTGGGATATTCAATTAAACAATTCTACGTCAGCTTAATAGTTTCAAAAATTAAATTTCCTTTTTACATTCTCATTCATGAGAGTGTAATGTAATCGACCAAGTGTTCTATCTCTGGATTTTATAGGATCTTTACGTTTCGGCACTCAAAGTATCCGAAAATCATAAAATTTTGTCGGTGTCTGTCTGTCTGAATGTCTACCTGGATTTGTTTAATCAAGTCATCCTTTGATACACTTCTTAAGGTTCCCAACATGAAGGTTAAGTTCGTTAAGCAGATATTTTCAAGCAAAATTAAAAAATCTAGAGCATTTTCAAAATTTTAAATTTTTTTCAAATTTTAGAAATTTTTGTCAAAGTTTCTTATGCGTCAGTAGAAGGCTTGCAAATTATGCGAAGAAAATTTTTAATTTCGATGAAAATTGGAAAGGTCATATACTATTGGAAATTTTGA
>JAAAKG020137748.1:0-35359 GCA_010014905.2 Druon quercuslanigerum
AAAAATTCATTTTAAATATTTTAAAATTATTTTAATTAATTTATAAAAATTATATGGTATTTATTATTATTATTATTATTATTATAAAGTAATATCAATAAAAATTGTATTTCAAATAAAAAATATTATTTTTAATACATTTTTTTTTATTCTTTAAATCATAAAAAATAGTTTTTCAGACTTCGGATTGTCACACAACTTTTTGAAATTCAGAAAAACTTTACTTAAATCCAGATACATTTTTGTTTGATTTCAGTTCACTTATAAATTTGAGGTCAGGAAAATTTTAAGAGTTAATAATTTTAAGGATAGTTAATTACAAAATTATTCGAATATTTGTAATTATTTATTTATAAAATTGATAATAATAGACCCATGATGAATGAATGAATAATATAATTTGTCTAAAAAATATTTTTATTTTAATAAAACCGATTTTTTTATTGATAAAGAAATAGACTTTTCTAAAGTTAGTATCAACAATATGAATACTTAATTTCAATTAATTTTTATAGCAATATATTTTAAACCTTTATTTTTATAAGCCTTAATTTCATAAGCCCTAATTTCATAAGCCTTGATTTTATATACTACTATGAAAATTATTCAAGTTAGAAATAAGATCTACAGAATGTACAGTTTTAAAATAAAAATTAATTACTTCTTTATTTTTTTCACATTTTCATAATTTTTAATTTATAATCCGTACATAGTTTGACATCAGCTGATTGCAAAAATTTTATTGTAAATCTTTCTTTATGAGACTTAAGCAAAGACTTGGTTTCATTTTTTTTTTTTTTTGACATGTTTAATAAGTTAGGTTTTTGTTTAAAGGCATATAACGTACGATAATAATAAATTATTCAAAGAAAATTTCTTACATAAAAAAAATTTTTTGTTTCAAAGACATTTTTTTAATGACAAAAAAAACGTTAAAAAAACTATTTAAAATAACTATTTCTTTAATTGTTTTTTAAAATAAATTTCAAAACTTTTACTTTTAGCAATTAAATATTATTAAAGTTACTTTAAAAGTATCTAATATATTTGTAATTATTATTAGCCAAAAATTTTAATTTTCTGATTTCTGTAACTCGTGATATTAAGCTTCAGAATATGAAAAATTCTAGAGAAATTTTTTTAGGAAACATATAATCTTATGCTGAATGATTTTGGAATTCTTAGGTTTAGAAATTTTTTTTCTTCCTTGCAATTCTAAATGATATAAAAATCAATTTAAATAATAAAAAATTAAATATAAAGCAGGTTCAACAATGTTATTTTGAATAAGAACAAATTCCATAGTTATTTTTATAATTGCATAAAAAAACATGGCCATTACTTAACTTTTTTTTTATTTTTCTCAAATTTTTATTTACAATTGGATATAGATTTATCCCTGAAAAGGAAACTTTGTTTTCTTTTTTTTCCAAAATTTAGATTAAGAACGAACAGTGAAATTTTGCTAATCGATAATTATTAATCATCAATTTCAAATTATTTTTGATCACATAATTTGAGAATAATATTCTGACAAAAGGTGGGCAGACCTTATTAATTACAAATACGACAAAATAATTTGCAATAATTAATAATTTTTTTGATAACTCAAACTTTAAAAAATTTAATAATTTACTACAAATAATATGTCTTCATTGTCAGTTTTTCATTGAATGTTGTTTCTGAAAAAATGGTTATATTGCTAGCCGATTAATTTTATACAATAAATAATTATTAGTATTTCCTGATTTTTTTCTAAATTTGAAAAAAAGTTGATGTAAAAATGGCACTAAACGAAAAATATTTTTTTTTGCATAATCTTCGTTGCACTGAGGCAGCATGATTAAAAGACACACTGAGGTTTTTGTGTGTCTACTCTTCATCGAAACCATTTGTTTTTATTCTAAACGAATCTATTCAGATTATTACATTTTCGAAATAGGAACACCAAAAATATTTAAAAAATCCTCTAATGAGCCGAAAAAGATATTGTTGAAAATCTAATTTTGATTTATGAACTTTTTGGTACTCTGATTTATGGTGCATGAAATAAATAATAAATAAAAAATTAGATTATACACACCTAACTTGAATTGATTTTGAATTTTGAATTAAAATTCAAAATTGTTAAGAATGTATTTAGTAGAAGTAAAAGATTTATTTTGTTTCACTAAACTAGCAGTATTAAATGCTTTTTGTTGGCATTGATGAATCGCTTTATAACTTATTATAACACAGTGACGCGAATGCATTTACATAATTTATTTGTGTGCGTTTGTCAATGACATAATTTGGCAGAGAAACGCATTTAGTGTGGGAGGTTTAACGTCCGTGCAAATTTTCGAAAGAGTGCAGGAATGAAAAGAAACATGTCAGCTGCAAGAGTCTTACTAAACAAAACTTTTCAACAAATTGCGAAAGAAACCGAGGCCATTTTTTATATATTGTTATTGCCACAAATATAATTATTTGAAATAATTAAGTCATAATTTATTGGTCTCTGCAGTTTAATCATTTCCTAATGATACGATATGGTTATAAGATGTTTTTCTTGGCCAAATAAAGTTTGTTCTTTCAACAAATCTTTTGCTGAATCGAGATAATTGTTTATTTTTTATCCGAGTGTTAATAAATCCTTATTTTGGCTATGAAAAAGGATTTTAGTTGAAAACTAGTTAATATGCAATCGATCCTTTAATTATTGAGTTTATGGAAGATTTAAAAGATGCTTCTTCCGTTGATCCTAACGTAGCCTTGGTTTAAACAACAAGCGTTAGGATAACATTCTAATAAATCTGAATGACGAATTTTTATAAATTAATTAGGAAATAATTTTGTCTTTAAAGTATCTTAGGCTAATTTTTTTTGTTCTAAGTAAAGTAATCATGATAACATTTCCAAATAGTAAGGTTTGATATATTATTAGAATCATTAGAAGTACCGAGATAGATCCTTTCAATGCTCAAATATACCAAGACAGAACCTTCTTATTTCGATATTAATGAAAAATTTAGGATAATTTGCAAATTCAGAAAAATTAGACAATTTTTAATAAATTAGGTCATAATTTATAAGTCACAACAGTCGTGTCATTTCCTTAGATAGAAAGATTGTTCGGACAACAAAACTATAGGGTTATAACATTTTTAGTGGATCCAACAAAGTTTTTTCTTTTAAATAATACTTTGTTGAACCAAGATAATTATTTTATTTTAACCGAGTGATAATAAATCCTGATTTTGGCTTTAGAAAAAAATTTCAGTATAAAAAAAATGGATACACAATTTTAAATGATGCTACTTCCGTTGATCCTAAGATAGCTTTGATTCCAATTACAAGCATTTAGACAATATTTTAATAAATCTAAATTCCAAATTTTTAGCAATTCCTAAGAAAATAATGTTGTTCTTATAGTACCTTAAGTTTATTTTTTTCATGAATAGAGTAATAATGAAAAAAAAGTCCAAATATTAAGGACCTATAATTAGCATCATTCGAAGTCCCAAGATTGAACCTTCTTATTTCTACGTTAATAAACAATTTAGGATGATTCTGAAATTCAGAAAAATAAGACAAGTAAATTTTAATTAATTAGGTAATAATTTATGATTTGCAGAAACTGTACCATTTCCTTAGTTAAAGAAATTTTTCGGACAACAAAACGATATGGTTAGAACAGTTTTTTGTTGTTCCAACAAAGTGCGCTCTTTCAATAAATCTTTTGTTAAGGCAAGATTAATGTTTGTTTTCTAACCACGTGATAATTAATCCTGATTTTGGCTATGAAAAAGGATTTTAATTAATTATCAAATTTAGAAAAGTAAGACAAGTAACTGTTAATAACATTAGGTCATAATTTATAAGTCCAACAAAGTTTGTTCTTTCAACGAATGTTTTGTTTAACCCTGAAAAATTTTTTTTTTATGATCAAATGGTAATAAATTCTTATCTTGGTTATGAAAAAGAATTTCAGTGGAAAATATTTTGACATAAAATTGATTGTATAACTATTTGGTTCAAGCATTAAGTTTAGAAGAATGCGTTTTCCGTTGTTCTTAACGTACCTTTTATTTCAACAACAAGCGTTTAGATAACATTCTAATAAATTTAAATTCCAAACTTTTATAAGTTTCTAATAAAATAATTTTGTCCCTAACTTAAATTTTTTTTTATAATAATGATAACATATCCAGATAATAAGATTCTATCTCCAGAGATAGAATATTCTTATTTCGAAATTAAAGAAAAATTTTCAATAATTATCAAATTAAAAAAATGACACATGTAAATTATTAATTAAATTAAATTTTTAACCGACATACATGTTTTTTTCTTTTTAATCGAGCATAAATAAATCTTGATTTTGACTTAGCAAAAAATTATATTTGAAAAACTTTCAAAATAATCAAATCATTTTTTTAATTCTTAAGTTTAATTGACTATTTTTAAAAGCCTTTTTTAATAGTCTTTTATGAAATCAATATTTTTTCATCCTCTTTAGGCAAAAGATAAAATAATTTTATTCATAAATAATATGTTCAATTAATTTTTGTAAATTATTTTTTCTATTAAACAATTTGCTAAATAATATCACAGGACCTTTTTTATTAATTTATATATTTTATCAATATCCAGAATAATAAAATTAAGAAGTGAGCATTTTTATACAAAAATTATCATCAAGATTCTCAATTTTTTTAATTTTAGGTTCTTCTAGTATTTTACGCAGAAAATTTTAATTAAAATGTTATTAGATTTGAAAGATTAACTTTTTGGACATTTTACGATTTTCGGTTTTATTCGCGTTTTTTACCCGAAATTGGAATTGCTAAACAAAAGTCATCAAATTGTATAGGTTTGTCATTTTTTTGAAAAAGGTTAATAATTTTTTAACAACTTTAGGTTATTTTGCCGTGTTTAACCTAAAATTTATATTTTTAAGCAAAAATAATTATAATTTAAGCCCAGGATTTTTGTTTAAAATAATAAAATTTAGAATCTTGAATAATTTTGGATTGTGCTAGTATTTTTTAAATTAAATTTTCAGATAAAAATCATTAAATTTCGAAGAATATTGATACGTTTTTAACGTTTTAAAAAATTTTAGGTTATGTTGCTGATTTACTTACAGAATTGGTACTTTAAAATAAAAATCAATATACCTTATTTGAATCTTTTAAAAGCTTTGAAGTATGTTAACTATTTCATCAGAAAATTTTTATATTTGTTTTGCAGAACAATTTAAGGTTATGTTAACGTTTTGCCACCGGGAATTGTTTACTTTAAACAAAAATCATGTAAACGATTTTTGATTTTGTTTTCGTTTTATTCTGAAAATTGGTTCCTGCATGAAAGCTCCTTGAATTAAAAAGATAAAAAATTGTATAACAGTTTTAGGTTATGCTCGACTTAGAAAAAATAGATTTAAAATCTTATTTAATTGGTTGGTATGCTAGTGCTATTTATATAAAGTTGTTGCTTTTTTTTTGAATAAAAAATATCAACAGAACAAGATTTTGCCGAGATTTTGACACCGAGATAGGCCCTTATAATTCGGACTCCCGATATACAACCTTTTAAGATAAATATACTGAGATAGAACCTTTTTATTTTGACATGAGTAAAAAAGTAAGATAATTCAAAAAAATGTCACAAGTAAATGTTTAATAAATTAGGTCATTATTCATAAGTAATATTAATTGTATAATTTCTTCGCTGAGAAAGAAGGTTGCTTTGAAATATTTTAATAATAATAATGTGTCCGAATGAAAAGATTTCATCTTTTAGCGAGCGTTACTTACGCCAAATAATTTAAACACGAATTTGCAAGTTTCCCGATTTAGCTACTTAAATAGAACTTTATAATTCGGACTTCCGAGATAGAACTTTTTAATATGCACATAACGAAATAGAACTTTATTTTAAAAAATGAGGATAATTCACAAATTCAGAAAAATGACACAAGTAAATTTTAATAAATTAGATCATAGTTCATAAGCCTCATCAATTGTCTAATTTCTTCACTAAGAAAAATTGTTGCTTTTAAATAATTTATTGATAATGTATCCAAATGAAAAAGTTTTATTTCAGAGAGGGCGCTACTTGCGTTCTATAATTTACACATAAATTTGCAAGCTTTCGGATTTTTCCACCAAGATAGAATCGTATAATTCGGACTCCCGAGATAGAGCCTTTCAATATAAATATACTGAGATAGAACTTTCTTCTTATGAGAATAATTAAAAAAGGAAGATAATTTACAAATTCAGAAAAATGACACCAGTAAATTCAAATAAATTAGTTCATGATTGATAAGTATCATCAGCTGTATAATCTATTCATTAAAAAAATGGTTGCTTTTAAATAATTTATTGATAATGTATCCAAATGAAAAAACTATTTTAGAGAGGACGCTACTTGCGCCATACGCACCAATTTGCAAGCTTCCGATTATGCCACCGAAATAGACCCTTATAATTCGGACTCCCGAGATAGAGCCTTTCAATATAAATATACTGAGATAGAACTTTCTTATTATGAGAATAATCAAAAAAGGAAGATAATTCACAAATTCAGAAAAATGACACCAGTAAATTTAAATAAATTAGTTCATAATTGATGAGTATCATCAACTGTATTATTTCTTCACTAAGAAAAATGGTTGCTTTTAAATAATATAATAGAGTATCGAAATTAAAAGGTTCTATCTCAGAGAGGACGCTACTTGCGCCATACGCATCAATTTGCAAGCTTCCGATTATGCCACCGAAATAGAACCTTATAATTCGGACTCCCGAGATAGAACCTTTCAATATACACATACCGAGATAGAACGTTCTAATATGGAAATTGCTGAAAATGCCAAGATACTTCTAAAATTCAGAAAAATAATGATATTTATAACGGTGCATCCGCCGCAAGTGATGTAAAGTTGCGTTTAAATTTAGAAGTTATTTGCAGAAATGTCTGGGTTTGGACTGATTTTCTCACGTGTTTTTTGCCGAGGCAACTTTTGCGAATTGCGGCGATTGTGATCGAGTCCCTGAGATCGAGTTGGCAGTGTGGCGAGCACGACTAGAGTTCTGCCAAAATAATTAGGAAGTCTCGAGATGTGCTAAAAACGTCCGCTCGGGCACGCGCGATTTGGCTGCGCTAGTCGCGTCCCGGGCGATTTGTGGTTGATTCCTCGTGGGCAGCAAGAAGAAGATCCGGACCGGCTCCAAATCCGCCAGTTTGTGTACTGACACCGTCCAGTCGCGGGACGGACTGGTCGTCAATTTTTCCTCTTTTGTCCCCGTTTTTCGTGAGTGCTCATGCTTCTGGATTTTGAATTTGCCGCCCTCGCGATCTCAGCGCCATCGAAATTCGAGGTTTGAATATTTAATTTGAAAAAATGCTATTAACACCTTTTAGCCTCATTTTTTCAGTCTTTTCCGAATTATTTAAAAGAATATTTAAAATTAGAAGTATCATGAATTTAGGTTTATGAGAAATGTAAGATTATTTTATTATTATAAAAGGCCCGATTTAAAAAAAAAAATATAAACTACTTATTGAAATAAAAATCTGAAAATAATGCGAAAAGTTTTGTTTGAAATTTTATAAAAAAAAGTTATTTAAAATGTTCTCAAAGAAATAATAAATTTAGGATTTAAAAATATTAATTTTTTTCTTCAAATAAGATTGTTTTTTAATAAGCAGAAAATTTGCTTTAAGAATCGAACCTCAGCCTGTAATAAGTTAACACAACAGTTATTTTTTCGTAAAAATAAGGGCATTTTATTTCTTTCAAATATAATTTTTAAGGTCTAAAAAAAGGTGCGTGCTAGAAAATTTAAATAATAATTTTTTTCTGGTTCATAGATTTTTTATTATTTAATTTTTAAAAATTTAATGAGCTTTCTAGAAACTTCAAAATTGTTACGATATTTTCATTCTAATTTCGAAATGTTTAATGTTCGTTAATAATATTTTTCGGTACCTCATTTTCCGGAAATTTATTTTCAGTAATTTTAAACTCTCGGGATTTAAAAAAAAAATCAAAGTTTTAGAAGTCTTGAAATTGTGTAAAAATAATTAAAAATGTGAACAGATTTCAACAAATTAAAAAACGTAGACATCTTTCGAATTTTGGGATAAAATTTTTAATTAAAAAAAAACTTTTTTAAACATTTTAAATGATTTTCTAAAATTTTAAAAAAGAATCTAGAAGATTTTGAAGCAAAATTGGTCAATTTTACAATCTTGGAAAAATTTAGAACAAATTTCCAGAAAATAACAAAAATATCTCAGATTTCTGGTAAATTAGGAATAATTTTTTATTTAAAAAAACTTATTTTTACAGAATATTTAAAAAGATTCCGAAAGATTATCAAAAATGTCAAAAAAGAACTGGAAAATTTTAAAATAATTTTTTTAATTTTTCCAAATTTTAGAAAAAATTCGAATTACGTCAAAAAAAGTAGTTTGAATCCAAAAAGATTATTTATCTACGAAGAAATTGAATTTTTAACAAAAAACATAATTTTCTACCAAATAATAAAATGTTCATAAAAATAGTTTTGTTTTTAACCGATAAAAAGAATGCATTTCTCAACAAAAAAGTGAAGTTTTAACCAAAAAGAAAAATTTTTTAAAATAAATTTCAAACAAAAAAGTTAATTTTCTAAGAAAAAGATGAATTTTTAAGCAAAAAATGCATTTTTTAAGTTGTATAAAATTAAACAAAGTAGTTGATTTTAAAAAAACTGGTGAATTTTTAACATAATAAGTAAATGCTTAAACAAAATTTAGATTGTTAAAAAGAAATTATTTCTAAAAAAAAAAAAACTATTTTTCAGCAAAATTGTTAAATTTTTAATTAAATTGTTTAATTGTCAAATAAAATGAAGACTCCCCAACTAAAAAAAATTTATTAACAAAGTACTACAACCTTCAACCAAATAGTTGAATTTTTGATCAAAAAACTTTTTATCTAAATAGTTACATTTTCAATAAATTTATTAAATTTTTAACTAAGTAGTAGAATTTCTTACTAAAAAAGATGAATTTCGAACCAAAAATATAATAGTAGACTTTTTAATCAAAAATTACAACAGAAAATTTATTTATTCATAGCTACAGCTATTATTCATCAAAAAGTAATAATTAAAAAAAAGTTTATTATAATAAAAAATTGCTTTTTGTGCATATTTAATAGTTTTTATCCGCGGTATTGATTTTGGATTTAATTCCTTACACTTTTTTCGAAAAGAATTTCAACTTAAAAGTATCCAGAGTTTCGTGAAATGTAAATAAACAATTTTTATTATTAGAAACGCGTAACTTTTAAAGAACTTGAATGAAACTGCAAGCCTCCAAATTTCAAACTAAAATTCCTAATTGTCCAAATTGTCCAAAAAATAATTTTGAAAGCTCTCAAATTTGCTTTTAATTTTTTTATTCTTTATTTTGATGTAGTGAGTTAAATAAAATATATTTTTTAATTCCAAATAATTAAATTTTGGCTTGTTTGAAATAACTACAAATTTTTTCAAACTTTGACAACAGCATTTTTTTTTTATTAAAAAAAAATATATTACAAAAAATAAATCAAAAACAGCAAAATGAATTTCAATACTTTTACTTAAAAATGGTTTAATTTTAAATTCTTTGAATTGCAAATTATTTATTCTAAACACAATCTAAAATTATTTTTTGTGTGAGATTTTTAAGAGTAAATTAAAATTGATAGAACATTCTAATTTTTTAATTTTTCAATTTTAAATGTTTTATATTTCTTGCACAGGCATGCTGATAGAATTTTGCAAAATTTGACCAGATTTTTTCCATTATTGAAAACAAAATCGTAAAAAAATACAAAAAACGTTTCCAATTTCAAGCTATTAATTTTTTAATGAATTTCAAATTTTTTTATCTCTGCTAATTAATCTAAGTAGTATCAATTAAATGTTTTTTTCTTTTAATTATTTGCTCTTTAAATAAAATCTTACATTTTTAGGCCTTTAAATTTTTTATTTCGCAAATTCCAGAGGTTTAACTTAGATATTTTATAAAAAATTTTAAATGTAAATTTTTCATTCTTAATGTTCATTTTGATTTTTAAAATTATTTTTTTATAGTTGTAGATAATTTTTTTTAATCTACTAGAAAGGAGGAAAAATTAAAAAAATGTGTTTAATTATCTTAAAAAAGTAATTTTTATTGATAAATTCATCTGTGCGGTTGAAAATGCAAATGTTATTGTTTGTGAATTATTATTTTAGTTAAAAACTTTATTATTTGTTTAAAAATATCATTTTTACGTTCAAAAATCAACAATTTAAAAAAAAAGTAATCTATGTGGCTTTAAAATTTATTTTTTTATCGGAAGCTCGCCTTTTTTATAGAGAATTTAACTACTTTGGTAAAAAATGCAACTATTTGGTTAAAAATAAACTTTGTCATTAAAAATTTCTATTTTTGGATGGAAAATTCAACTCCTTTGTTGAAAATTCGTTTTTTGGGTGAATTCAGCTGTTCTTTATTAAATGTTAAAATATTTTTGGGCTTAAAAATCAGCTATAATATTTTTTACTCATAATCCATTTATTTTCATCTCCTTTTTCTTGAAAAATAATTAATTCAATAAAAAATTTACCGTTTATATTTTTTGTTAAAAATGTATCTTTTTTAGTTTAAAAATCGTGTGTTTTGATTCAAAATAGTATTTTTTTTGTTAAAAAAGATCTGAGTTGAAAACTCATCTCATTAGCTTAAAATGTAATTATTTTGTTGAAAATTCAAAAGATGGATTTTCAACCAAATGGTTGAATTTTTGAACAAAAAGAATGCCTTTTCAAACACGGACAATAATTTTGTATTGAAAAGTCGAATTTGGAACAGAAAACATATATTAAAAATATAGTTGAATTTCCAATTAAACATATCACTTTTGACCAAAAACGGAATAATAACATTTCCAGTTACGAAAATTAATTATCAAGAAAAAAAAATAAATTTTCAACATTTAAACAAATATTTTAATTTTTAACTGATAGCGAGAAAATTAGTTTTCAATCTAAAATGAGACGAACTGTCAAAAAACATTTGCATTTTCTACTAAAAAGATGAATTTTCGATCAATAAAATGAATTGTTAATTAAAAATTTTTAATTTTAAAGTAATTTATTGAGGCTTGAGCAAAAGATATAAATTTTAAAATAAATTGTTGAATTTTGAACAAAATAGTTGTATTTTCAACCAAATAGTGGAATATTTAACGAAACTTGACCTAAGTTCGGTTAAAATACGCGCCAAGGAAATAGCCTAGCTCGACCAATCACGTTGCTCCACATACTTCTTTCTTGTCGAGTCGCGCGCACGCGTTAATACAAATATTTCCCGCCATTGCCGGAAAACCGAATTTTCAACTTTTCGTTATTTCTTTCACAAAAAAGCCTTTCCCCAAACAATTAACAAATAAAAAAAGAAAAATTTTAAAAATTCATTTTGCATAGGAGAAAAAGCTCTAAAGTTTTTATCAGTAAAAAATTGCAAAAGATCTAAAGATTTATCCGAGGGCGCTGCGATCGTTGAAACTTCTGACCTCCTCGAAACATGCGCGCGCATCAGTTCCCGGTGTGGGAGAATGTAATGATTTGCAATAAGTTATTTTTGTTTTCAAATAATTTCCTATTTTAGTTTAACATTTCTACTGGAAAATATCAGTTTTTAACACAGAATGGAATTGTTAAATTTTTAATTTGGCAATAATTACTTTTAATAACAAAAAATAAATTTCGAATTACTTAATTTGAAGGAAAAAAGACAAATTTGTAATAAAATACCAATTTACAAATACTAATTTTAACCAATTAGTTGAACCCTCCATCTAATAGATGACGACTAAATTTCGACTAAATTATATAAATTTTTAACAAAACAGTTAAACTTTTAAGCAGAGATAAATCTTTTTAAAAAATGAAAAATAGATCAATTCTCAAAAAAAAAAAAATAATTAAATTTTGTAACCTAATTAGATTATTTATGAACCGGAAATATAATAGTTGAATTTTCTACAAAAATATTTGAACTGTCAACCGTAAATGTCAATTTTTAATCAAAAATTAATTTTGAATCAAATTTTTAAATTTCCAGGCATAAAGAGGATTTTTTTTACTAAGTAATTGAATAAAAAAAAAGATAATTTTTTAATTGAAAGAGACAAATTTAAAAAATAATTGGATCAGGACTTTAAAAATTAATTTAAGAAAAAACAGGAAAAACTATTTTTCAACCAGTTTCATTCAACCTACAAAAATGAAAAAGTTTGGTTTTCAGATAAGTAAATATTCTAAATTTTAAAATTTGTTAACAAAACGAAAATTAAATTTTTAACTACAGATATACATTTTCAACCAAATAATTGAATTTTTAACTAAAAAAGATACAGTTTTTTACCAAAACTGGAAATAGTTTGTTTTTAGATTAAACAAAAAATTTATTTCATAATTTTAATCATTTCTAACAAGAACAAGTAAACATTTTTAACAAAATTGTTAAATTTTCTACGAAAGCGATGAATCTTCAACAAAAAAAGTTAATTTTTAACAAAGTATTCAACTTTCTATCAAGTTGTACAATTTTTTACTAAAAAATATATCTTTTTGAGAAAAAGGGTAAATTTTTAACAAAATATTTAAAACAAATTAACTTTTAATAAAAAATATGAGTTTATAAAAAAATGGTTTAATTTTCAAGAAAATAATTAAATTTTTAAATAAAAGTGATTATAAATTAAAAATATATTGGTAGAATATTTATTAAAAATAATGAACTTTCAAACAAAAAGTGCTTTTTTATCAAGATCATTAAAAAAGATACTGAACAGTTACACGATAAATTAGAAATAAAATATTGAATAGTTACATTTTCAGTTCAAAAAATTATTTGCAACCAGAAAAAATACGAATTTTCAACCAAAAATATGAAATTTTTAACGAGAAAAATAGTTTTCTACAAAAAAATAAAAAAAATTTCTAACAAAATACATAAATTTTTAACTAAATAGTTAAATTTTCAACTAAAGAAGATATATTTACAATAAGAAATTTAAATTTTTATTTAATTAAATTAGCTTTTAACGCAAAACAAAAAACCAATTTTCAACCAAAAGGATAAAAATTTTAGCTAAGTAAATAATAAAATAATAAATTTCCAACCAAATAGTTTAATTTTAAACTAAAAAATATAATTTTACAATCAAAAATAGAAGAGTGAATTTTTCAGTGTAAATAATTAATTTTCAACCAAAAAACAAGAACTGTCGACCAAAAAGATACAATTTTCAGTTAAAAACTAATTTTCTAAAAAAAAATTAATTTTTTAAGAAAAAGAATAAATTTTGAAACAAATAGTTGAATTTTAAATTAAAAAGGTAATTTAAACATCAAAAATAGTATAGTGAATGTTTCACATTAAAAATTTAATTTTCAACCCAAAAATAAAAGAATTTTCGACCAAAAAGATCAAATTTTAAGCTAAAAAATCTATTTCCTCAAAAAAAAAAAAATTTAATCCATAACTTTTCTACAAAATACTTGAATTTTGAACTAAAAATGATAAATTCACGATGAAAAAGGAAACGAAGATACGACGAAATAATTCATTTTTCAGTCATAGAGAAAACTGAAACGAATAAATTAAATAATTTACAAAATAGTTGATTTTCCAAAAAACGCCACCTAAGTTCGTTTAAAATACGCGCCAAGAAAATAGCCTAACAGAAGACCCGACAATTAAACGGCGCACATTTCGGTCCTCCGCCAATCACATTGCTCCACATACACCTTCCTCGTCAAGCCGCACGCACGCGTCCATACAAATATTTCCCGCCATCGCCGGAAAACCGAATTTTCAACTTCTCATTATTTCTTTCACACAAGCTCTTTTCTCAGAAAACTATCATCTCAAGAAATTCAAAATCAAAACTTTTCTTCTCGATTCCAAAGAAACTCCTTAAATTACACACACTCCTTAAGAACAAATTTGAAAAATAAGTAAATATTTCTCCGCGGGCGCTGCGATCGCTAGAACTCCGTTCCTCCGCTATGCACGTGCGCGTACCAATTATTGTGGGGGAACGCGATGATTTGCTGATTGACGTTGGCGTGTGTCCGTCTCGTGTCGTGTCAGTTTTTCGAAAGGAAAGGGAAATTCAGTTGCGTGAGAATGCGGGCTAGTAGAGACGCTCGAAAAAATGACGTGTGCCTCGGATTTTCGTGATACCGGTAACTTGTGATGATCTCAAAAACGTGCTTAGTTTCATAATAATAATAATAATAATTTTATAGTGAGTGTGAACTCTTCCTCTCGTGCTCTCTTGACTCGCTGGATAGCAAAGTGCAATTCGCATTCTCTAGCATTTAGGACTGGATTTAATTCGTGAATCGCCTTGACTTTAATAGTACGAAATTCAAGAATCTTTGTTTACGGAAAAGTTCCTGTAAATCGGTTTATTCAGGGTGAGTATTTTTTTCATGTCACGTGCGATGCTCCGAAATTTTTCGATGCTGAAAAAATCTTTTAAAACTTCCGACACTGTTGATTTTTTCTCTGGGGTTATTCCAAAAGAAAGGTGCAGGTTCGAGGAGGCTTTTTTGCTTCGGTTAAATTGATTTTATCGAGTTCGAGCGTAATTTTTGTGTTTGACATCACGTCACGATGTCCGTTGTTAAAACAGCTGACGCTTGTCGTCATCGATTGGAATAATTTATTTCCTCGTTTGCGAAGACTTTTTTCAGTGTGGGTGGATTTTTAAGATGGGGTTCGTTCATCTTTCGCTTTGTTTACTCAGCGAGATTGATAAAAGGGAGCAATCGCATAGTAGAGACTCGGAAAAGTTAGGTTAGGTTCTGAAATTTGTGGCGAAGCCTCACGGGACTTACTCTGAAATTTGAGACTGAATATAGTATATTCTACTAATATATTTTTTGATTCGATTTCATCGCTCTTATGTAAAAATTGAATTATTTTGTTGAAAATTTAACAATTTTGTTTAGAAAGTTTTATTTTTTTGGTTCGCCATTCATTTCGTTGTGTAGATTTTCCATGCGATCTCGGTGGTGAGATGCAAAAATTTCCACTGATTTCGGATCCGATAAGAAAATCTTACTTTTATAAACGAAATTATCAAATTTTTGAAATTTTTTTAACTAATTATTTTCGTTTATAAACGTTAATCTTTTTAGTTAAAAATTAAAATATGATTATTTTCGTAAAACTTTGTCATTTTGGCTTGAAAATTTAATAATTTGGTTACAATATACCTACTCCATGGAAAATTCTTCTCTTTTAATTGGAAATTCAACTTTTTGATTGTAACTCCAATTTTATTAAATAAAGTTATTTATTTTTTTGAAAATTGGTTATAAATGATTTTGTTTTTGTTGAACATTCTAAAAAAAAATTGTTTTTGGTTTGAAAATTCAACAATTTGGTTAAAATTTAAATACTTTGTTGAAAATTCTTCTACTTGGCCGAGAATCCCGTTATTTTAATTCATTTTTTTTCTGAAAAAAAAACTTTCTCATTTGAAAAGTTAACTTTTTTGTAGAAAATTTTTGTTTTTTGGATAAATATTAATAGAAAATTGGTTTGAAAATTCACCTTTAAAGGTTGAAAATTCAACTGTTTGGTTAAAAATTCGTCTTTTCTGTAGAATTTACTTCTTTTTTTATAAAAGTCGTGTTTTTTGTTTGAAAGTTTAAGTTTTGGTTCAATATTAAATTTTTTGTTAAAAATTAGTTCTTTCTTTCTTTAAATTTTTTTTTTTAACTGAAGATTCCACTACTTTTTTTTTGGTCAAAAATTTATATATTTGGGGGAAAACTGATGTATTTGTTTAAACCTCAATTTTTTTTCTAAAAAAATCATTTTTTCTGTTTGCAAATTCATTTTTTTAGGTTAAAGATGCGACTAGTTTGTTGATTATTAAATTTTTCCTAAAAATTATTTGTTTTATGTTGCTGAAAATGAATTAGTTTTAAACATTTTTTTGTCATTTTTGGTAGAAATTTAACCTTTTTGGCTGAAAACTGATCATTTTGGATTAAAAATTCGACTACTTTTTTTGATTATTAGATAATTTTCTAAAAAATATATTTTTTTTTTTTGTTTAAAACAAATTTTTTTGACTGCAGATTTAACTATTCTACTTTCGGTTAAAAATTGATCGTTTTATTTGAATATTCATCTATTTGTTGAGAATTGATTGGTTTTTTAGCAGAAAATCAGTCAAAAATTTCTCTTTTTTGGCTGGATAATTACTTTTTGTTCAAATTCATATTTTTGAGATTAAAAGTTCAACTATTTTGTTCAAAAAATCAAATCTTTGTCAGGGAAATTCGTCATTTTTGGTAGAAAATTAATCTTTTTGGGTCGAATTTTGAATTCTTTCATTGAATATTAATTTTTTTGTTGAAAAAATTTTTTGTCGTGTTAAAAGATCAACTATTTTGTAAAAAAAAACTTGTTTGGTCTGGATATTCCTCAATTTATTTTAAAAAAATTACTTGACTGAAACATCTTTCTTTATTAAAAATTCGTCTTTTTGGTTTGAATAATCAACTTTTTTGTTGGAATTTCATATTTCCTAGTGTAAAGTCAAAATCCTTTGTAAAGAATGATATTTTTTAGCTTGAAAACTTAACTCTTTTGTTGAAAATTTATCTCTTTTGGCAGAAAATGCATCTTTTTTCGTCGAAAGTTCAACTATTTTATTGAAAATTTTTATATTATATTATATATATTATAATATTATTGTATTATATTAATATTATGTATTTATACTTGAAATCTTAGGGATCTAAAATTATTTTCGTGAAAAATCACCCTATTTCCTCTGTTTTGAGAAGATTCTGGACTTTTTGAAATGATTTATTTATTATTTTTGTTTATATTACCATGGAAAATTAAAAGGCAAACTTATTTTCATTAGATTATTAAATGCGTAGAAAGCGCTATCAATTTTTTTTACATAATATTTATTAACATAATTCATCCACCTACAAAAAAATGAATTTACTCGGTTGTAAATTGTTTAGAAAAAGGTTTTTTGCCTCTCCTCTAAAGTTATGTTTATTGTTCGTATATTGCGAAAGTAATAAATTTTTTTTAAAATCTTGTTTCAGAAATTGTTTGGGTGAATGAACGAAAATAACCATTAATAAGACTGGTCACAAAGTAAAAGGTAATTAATCATGGAGGACGCCCACTGTAAAACAGTGGAGGAGGTGGTGAATTATTTCAACGTTGATGGGGAAAAAGGGCTTTCTGCGGACCAGGTGAAGAGAAATCAAGAAAAATATGGTCTCAACGGTAAGTCTGAATTCTATTTTATTTCTTCCATTTCAGGGCTCGGATTGTGCAATTTTTTCTCTCGATTTTATCAAGGAAAATGTGCCTGCTCGACAAAGTTTTTTTCTTTTTTCGCAGAAGTTTGATATAATTTTGGTGGTTCAATTCCAATGATAATGAAAACTTTCAAAATTTAAATTGAGAACTAGAAAAAAAGTGTTATTTTAATTTGAAAAGTTAAGAAATTGAATAATTTTTCATTCAAGCTTTATAATTCGAAAAGTTTTAGTTAATCGCGTTTGAAATTGAAGAGTTTTAAAGTTTTCATTTTTTAAATTGTAGTTGGACAGTTTTAAAACGAAAAGGTTTATATTCGATTATATTTCATGTTTGAAAAATGATTAGTTTTATGATTAATTTATATTCAGTGCCTGATTTTTTTATCTTTAAAAAATTGATGCTACTTTTTGTGGACTTTTTTTTGAAATTCCAAGCGATTTTTTAAAATAATTTTTTGTGAATAATGTTACTCTTTTTAAAGCGTTCTAGTCGATCCGAGCCCTGCCATTTTAAAAATTTATTATCTGCAATATTGTTGATTCACAATCAAATTTATTAAAAAATTATTGAATAATATTTTTAAAAGTAACAGGGTTGCTACGATGTTTTTGAAAAATGGGGAATTTTCGATTAATTCGAATTGTATTTTATTATTTTTTCGAAGTCATTTAGTTTTGTTTTAAATTAAACTATTTTTTTTATAAAAATGCAACTTTTGGTGAGACAATATTTTTATTTGTTGAATATTTATATTTTCAGTTTGAAAATTAAACTATTTTTTGTTAAAAACACTAATCTTCTTGTATTTAAATTTTCTTTTTTTTTTAAATGAAAACGCAACTTTTTGGTTTAAAATAAACTTTTTTGTTGAAAATTCATAATTTCACTTTGAAAATTCAACGGTTTAGTGGCGAATTTGTGTGTTTTTTTCAATTTATTTTTTGAACTGAGAATAAAACTTCCATTTTAGTTAAAAACTTACACTTTTTAGTTGATATTTTGTATTTTTCGTTGAAAACAACTAATCTTGTTTTTAAATTTACTAGTTTAAAAAATAAAAATGCAAGTTTTTGCTTGAAAAATGAACTTTTTTGTTGGAAATTGATACTATTAATTTCATAATTCGTGTTTTTTTGGTAATAAAACTAATCTTCTTGTTAATAAATTTCTTACCTTTTTGAAAATGACACAATTTTTTTTTAATATGTTTTTTAGATAACAATTTTTTTCTGAATTAAAATTCTGCTATTTTGTTGAAAATCTTGTTTTTTGAAGAAATATATTCTTCTTTTTTAAAAATTTACATATTTGGTAAAAAACGTAACTATCTCTTAAATATTTATTTATTTAATTAAAAATTATTTTTTTCCTATTCTATTTTAGGTTGAACATTTACTTTTTTGTGTTGAAAATTCAATTTTTTTTTTATTTGAATTCAAAAATTTTCTCGGAAATTACGTTTTTTGTTGAAAATTTCTATTTTAAAGTTAAAATTTTAACTTTTTTTTAGAAAGTTTGTATCGAAATTGAAAATTTTACGTTTTGGATTACGTTTTTTTTCTCTTTATTAATCGGGAAATTGCTTGTGGTTGAAAATTCAACTTCTTTTTTAAACTCATCTTTTTGCCATTAGGTTAAAATTCGTATTTTTTCGTAAAAATATAATTTTATTTTATCAAAATTTATCTGTTCGGTTAAAAATTTAATTATTTTGTTAAAAATTATTTTTATTCAGAGGAAAATTCTTTTTTTTACTGAAAATTTAACTATTCTGTTATAGTTAGGAAGTTAATTAATATTGTTGCAGTATGCTTTTTTTGGGGATGAAAATTCTTGTTTTTGGGTTAAAAATTAACTTTTTTGTTACAAATTTATGTATTTAAGTAGAAATCTGAACTTTATTGTAGAATTTGTTCAGTTAAAAATTTAATTATTTTGTTCAAAATTGATTTTATTTATTTAAAACTTCTTTTATTTTTAACTGGAAATATAAATATTCTGTTCTAGTTTGAAAATTAATTAATTTTGTTGAAAAATTGTGTTTTTTTGATGAAATTTCTTGTTTTTGGATTGAAAGTTAATTTTTTTGTTAAAAATTAATGTTTTGAAGTAGAAATTTCAAGTTTTTGGTCGAAAATTGTTGTTTTTGGTTTGAAAAATTAAAAATTTTTGATATTTTTTTTTATGAACTAAATCTGTTTTGGTTTAATGCCACTGTTTTTGATTAAGAATAAATATGTCTTTTTTGATGTAAGTATCAATTATTTATTGCACTTTTCGTTAAGAATTAATTTCTTAAAGATTTACGTCTGATTGAAAACTTAATAATTTTAGTGAAAATTTCTTCTTTTGTCGTTGTTGAAAATTAATTCCTTTACCTAAAAATTTAATTACTTCAATTTTGTATTAAAAATTTATCATTTTGAATTAAAGAATCAACTTTTTAGTTTGCAAATTTATGTATTTTTTTGTTGAAAATTCATCTTTTTCGAAGAATATTATTATTTTAATTGTAAATTTACCTATTTTCTTCAAAATTAATTTTTTTCAACTCATAATTTATCTCTGAAAAGCGAATTCAAAGGAGCTTGCGTGCACTCCACGTGCTCGATTTCTGCGCTCATGTGCCGTAATTTATCAGACTGGCGCACACATTTTGCACCGCTTTAATCTAAGCAGCTATCTTGCAACCAACAGACTGCTTTGGCTTATCTACCATTGGCCATAAAAAGGCGACAGTCAATAGAAGCTTTCAAAACAAATAAAAAATCAGCAGAAAGGTAGCAATTGTACAAATTTTCCTTCCTTTCTTCTCTTGTCGTTTAAAAACAAATTTTGTTATCATAATCGGAAAACATTTAGAAAAAGTAAACCTGCGTTTCGGTGTTTAATGACACCATTTAAAAGGAATTATAATTAAAAATTATTTTTTTGTGTCAATCGTAAAAATCCGGATACAAATTTAATAAAAGTTTTGGAAATTTGCTTCTTTTTTCTCATATTTTTCTTGTTTTGTAACACATCATATTAAGAAAATTTCAAAAATTCTATTTGTATTTTAGCGTTTATTCGACACACTTTTCTAGACAATTTTAAATAAAAATTCCTCTTTGAAGTCTCATATTCAAATATCGATTTAAATTTAACTTAAATTCTGTTTAAAATTCTTTTTTCCTTTTGAATCACAATTAAGAAACACAACTGTAAATAAAAATTTAATTCTTGGGAATTATTTTCTTTTTCCCTTTTATCTAACAAAATTTTGTTGTTCCTTTCAAAACAATTGGAAATCAAAATTTAAATTTATCTTCAGCGTTGATAGTTCAAAATCTAACTAGAAAATTCTGGAAAATTAAAAGAAAAACGATAATTTAACAATAAGATTTGGATAACAAACTCTTAGATTTCTTCTTTCTATTGAAAAAAAAAAAATAAAACTAAGGTAGGGAAATATAAAGAGCAACCTCTAAATTTTATTTATTATTTATTTATTTTATTCTCGTTTTTTAAAAATCTCAATCAAAAAACATTTATAATTATAAATTTAAATTCTTTGTAAATGTGCATTATTCAAATTTTCTCGCCTTTTTTATTATTATTTTTTTAAAGTCAGAATCGAAAGACATTTACAATTTGAAATATAAATTAAAAGTTTTCTTGAACGTCTAGCATTCAAATCTTTATTAAAAATTGACTACAAAAATCTTGAAAATCGTCTTCTTTTTTTCTCTGTCTTTGATACATTTTTTGCAAATGTTTTTTTTTTATTCTGATTGAAATAATAGAAAAGAAATGAGGGAAATTGGAGGTGGTTTTCTGATCCTTCCTTGTTTATTTATTTTTTAAATTTAAAGTTAACCCTCTTTTTTCATTTTTTAGTAAACTTTTCTTTTTTTTCACCCAAAAAACTTTTGAATTGCGCCTTAATTTTTACAAACTTGGTGGCACCATCAAAACTATTTCAAAGCTCTAATAAAATTCATGTCAGTAGGAAAAGGAAATTCATTTTGATCTGTGAGTCTTCTATTTTCGCTTTATTTGCCAGTGAGTGTTCCAACTAATACCGGATGCTCCGGAGATTAGAGAAGTGCATCCACGATCTTTGATGTATTTGCATTTTCAAAGATACTGACGCATTATTTGCAAAAGTAAAATATTTTTTTTACAAATAACTTTGTCATTCCGGGGATACATAAAAGTAAAACATTCAAAATAAGTATAAACAATTTATAAATCCATTATTAAAGAAATTTTTTATTTTAGGTTTTAAAAAACTGAAAAAATAATTTGAAATTGAATGAAATGGAACTGAACGTTTGTCATTCTAAAAAATAAACTTTAAAAATTGAAAAGTTCGAAATTGAAAAATTTGTAATCAAAAACTCTGAAAATCGAAAAATTTTAGGCTGAAATTAGGAAAATCGGATAATTTTATTAGAAAGGAGTAAAAATTGCATTATTTCTAATTGAAAGCGTTCTAAGTTAAATAATTTGAGAATAAAAGTTTTTTAATTTCCATAATTTTCATATCGAAGTGATTGAAATTTGACGATTTGAAATTGCAATTTTAAATAAATTTAAATCTTGTAAAATTGAAAAATTTCAAAATTGACTCCCATAATTTTCAAAATTTAACCGTTTCAATATTTAAATGCACAATTAATTGTTTAGTTTTTTATACTTTATTTAGAATTATTGGGTATACAATCTTGAATTTTTCTAATTTAATATATTTTTAAATTTTAAATTGTTTATTTTTTTAAATCTTCAAATAAAAATCGAACAGTTTTAAGATATTGCATCGAAAATTAAAATTAAAAAAAAGAACTACCCAAATTGTAAATTATTATCATTTAATTTGAAAGTTTTTAAAGCTGAGTTGGAAATGTTTAATATTTTAGAATATTTCCATATAAAAAATTTACAAATTTACTGTAATTCACTCTTAAGACTTTTAATATCAAATTTTACAATTTTGACATATTTAATATTAAAATTGTCCTGATATTTTTTAAATATAAATAAGTATTTTTAATATATATTTTTTATAATGAGCTCGAAAAATTGACAAATTTCTTTAAAAAATTTCTGATTCAAAGCGTTTAAAATGGAACGTATTTACTTTGAATTGAATACTCGAAATTGAATGATTTCAGATTGTTAAAAATCCCAAAATGGAACAATTTCACAGCGATAAATATTTAACAATTTCAAAATCGAATAATTAAAAATATTGAATTTACATAATTTTTAATTCAAAGTTTAAATTCATTAGAAAGCAATAATTTGAATTGTTAATCGCATGTCGTTTAATTTTTTTAATTTCTAAGTTTTTAAATTAAAATTTCTTTTAAATTTAGTTTGGAGCTATGTATATTTTTTAATGTGTTAAAATAAGAAATAATTCTATTTTTAAAGCCTAGTTCGAAAATCTTCTAATTTTTAAGGCTTGAAATTTAGGAATTATTGTCTTAATATTTCATTCTTTTGAATTTATTTTGGAGGCATTTAATTCAAAGTTATTTTATTACAAAGTTTTTAAACTCGAAATTGTACAACTATTAAGTCCAAGTTCCAAGTTTCCGAAAAATGTTATAAACTCTACAATTTTATACATTTGAATTTGAAACGAAAATATTTAGAATATTTAAATAAAAATTACTTAATTTAAAATACATTTTTGAATTTTTCTAATTGAATATTTTTAAATTTTAAATGATTTAGTATTTTAAATCTTCAACTAAAAATCGAACAATTTTAAGGTATTACGTGGAAAATTAAAATTTAAAAAAAGATCTACCAAAATTGCAAAATTTTATTATTCATTTTGAAATTTTTTTAAGCTGAGTTTGAAATTTTGAATGTTTTAAAATATTTTCAAATAAAAAATTATAAATTTACTGTAATTCTTCCTTAAGACTTTCAATATCTAATTTTACAATTTTGACATATTTAATATTGAAATTGCCCTGATATTTTTAATATATAAATAAGTATTTTTAATATATTTTTTTATAAGGAGCTCTAAAAATTGAAAAAATTTAGACTAAACATTGAAAAATTAATTAGAAAAATTTCTGATTCTAAGCGTTTAAAATTGAGCATATTTATTTTTAATTGGAGACTCAAAATTGAATGATTTGTGAAATTAAAGATGTTGAATTTATATAATTTTCGATTCGAAGTTTAAATTCATTAGAAACCAATATTTGAATTGTTAATCGCAGATCATTTAATTTTGTCAATTTATAAGTTTTTTAATTAATTTTTTTTTAAATTTAGTTTGTAGCTTTGTACATTTTTTAATGTTTTACAATAACAAATAATTATATTTTTAAAGCCTAGTTTGAAAGTCTTCTTATTTTCAAAACTTAAAATTTAGAAATTATTGTTTTGAATTTATTTTGAAGGCATTTAATTCAAAGTTTTATTTAAAAAAATTTTAAACTCGAAACTGTGCAATCATTTAGTCTTTTAATTTGATATTCCACATTTCCGAACAATTTTACACATTTCAAATTGAAACCAAAAAATTTAAAATATTTAAATAAAAATTACTTAATTTAAAATGGCCTGTCAAGACTTTCAATATGAAATTTCGCAGTTTTTAAAGACCTGATAGTGAAATTGTCGTGCAATTTTTAACATTAGAATTTGAAACATCCAAAAAATTAAACTTTCAAACTGACGTATATTATTATAAATAAATAAATTATCACACAGACATGATAAAAATAGCGGCAAGATGAAAAACATACGAAAAGAGAGCAAAAACATAAGATTAGTTAATTAATAAACATTATTAATTCATGATTGACTATTAAATTTAAATTTTTAATATTTTTATTTTTTCAAACCTGCAGAAGCAGTCACATTTTATAAAAAAATTCTGCTTCTATCTTTAAAATTTTCAAGGATGCTGCTAATTTTGATAGTTTCTTCTGAAAAGTCTATCGTCGGAGATTAGCGTTTATTTATTTGGAAGACTCTAAGTATTGCTAATTTGTTAATGTAACAAGTGTCTTGAGGAATTTCACGCTACATGATTGGGCACGCGTCATAAATGACAGGTGAATCTTTCTCGAGCAGATAATTTAACATTTTAATGTTTTTTGGCATGTTGGAATAGTGAAATTTGTTATATTTTCGTAAGAATTCAGATCCGGGCCAAGTCGAGTGTCTATTCCTGTGTAAGAACTGAGAAGCATCCTAAAATGCGAGCACGTCATATCTTCTATCGTGGTTTCTGGGACGAATTTACACATCTCGGATATTTTAGTTTTGACATTTTACTTTATTTGCATTGAAAAAAAAGAGAATTTTTAGACGTGGCGCACATTGCGAGGACAGTTTTAGAAATGTTTAGAATTTTAGAGAATTCATGGTGAAGTACGCAAGCTAAAAATATAGAGTCGTTCAAAAATAGAGCCATTTTATTTATTTATTTTGTTTCTTGATGATAGTTAAAATTTCTGTTTGGTTAGTCTTTCTGTTTAGTTTTGATGAGTTGTAAAAAAGGCTTTTAAAATGACAACTGGCTGATGTTGAAACAAGATATAAAATTTAAGGAAATGGAAAATGATTGAATTGTGAGCTCAGTTCTAAAATCATTTATCTTTTGGGCAATTGATGATATTAGTTGAATGAATTTTGTTTGGCATTTAGAGTGACTCATGCCTAATAATATGCAAATTAAAACTGGTATATATTTTATTTATTTGATTCTGACTTAGAACAGAGAATTTATGAGACAAACATAATTCTCATTTGCAACAGGGAATTTTCTAAAAGAATTTTAATTCTGAGCTGATGAAAGCGGATTTTAGTCAAGAAGTATAATTTTAAGTTCAGGACAGGGATTTTAATAGCGAAAAATAATTTTGTTCATTAAGACAGAGAATTTTCGTTCAAGATTATAATTTTGGTTTTGGACAAAATTTTTTTTTTCATAATTATAATTTTTACTTCAGGGCATTTTGACAAATTGGATAAAAAAAATTCCGAATAGAATTATAATTTTGAGTTTGGGACTCGAAATTCCTGTAAATAATTGCAATTTTTGTCTTTGGGAGGGACAATTTCGGCAAAGAAATGTATTTTTTAGAAACAGAAGAAGAAATTCCCGTAAATAATTGTAATTTTTATTTTTAAACGGGGATTTTTGTAAAGAATTTTAATTTTGACAATTTAGATAAAAAAATTTTTAAAAGAATTGTAATTTTTTGTTTGGGACAGGGAATTTTAGAACTGAAACATAATTTTGATAAATTGGACAAGCAATTCCCGTACAGAATTACAATTTTTTTAAATAGGGATTTTCGTAAAGAATTTTCTTTTTGACAACTGCGACAAGACATTTTCTAAAAGAATAATAATTTTTTATATGGTAGAGGAAATTCTAGTGCAGGCATATAATTTTAATAATTGGGGCAAGAATTTTCCGTAAAGAATTATATTTTTTATTTTTGACTAGAAATTTCCATAAAGAATTGTAATTTGGACTTTAAGGCAGACATTTTTTAAAAAGAATTATAATTTTGAGTTTAAGTCATCAAATTTTAGTTGAGAATTATAATTTTGACAACTGGTACAGGGAGCTGAATAATAAGTATTAAAAATTATAGTTTTATTCCAAACAATGAGTCTTTATATGAAAGATAATTTTGGAAAAAAATTTTAATTATGATTTAGAAGACAAGAAAAAAAATGCAAAATTAAAATAGAAAATTTGGTAAATGAATATAATTCTGACTTGGAACAGGAAATTTCAGGAATGAATTTATTTCTAATTTAACATAGGAAATTTTATAAAAGAATTCTAATTTTCAATTTGGAACAGGGAATTTGAGTAAAGAATTATAATTTTTTCAACAGGGGCAGGGAATTCCCGTAAAGAATAAAAATTTTTACTTTTAAACAGGATTTTCGTAAAGAATTATAATTTTTATTTTTGAACGGGGATTTTCATAAATAATTATCATTTTAACAATTTGTTAAAAAATTTTTTTTAAAGAATTGTAACTTTTAGTTTGGGCCAGGGAATTTTAGAACTGAAATATAATTTTGATAAATTGGACAAGCAATTTCCCTAAAAAATTATATTTTTTATTTTTGAAAAGGGATTTTCATAAAGAATTATAAGTTTGACAATTGGGCCAAGAATTCTTTTTAATGCATTATAATTTTGTCTTTGGGATAAGAATTTTCCAAAAGAATTGTAATTTTGACAATTGGGGCAGGAAATTTTCGTAAATAATTCAAAATTTTAATTTTTAATAGGTAATTCTGTAAAGAATTGTAATTTGGACTTTGGGGCAGACATTTTTTAAAAAGAATTATAATTTTGAGTTTAGGTCAGGAAATTTCAGTTACGAATTATAATTTTGAGAATTGGGACAGGGAGTTTAATAATAATTATTGTTATAAATTATAATTTTATTTCGAGCGATGAGTCTTTATGTGGAATGATAATTTTGGAAAAGAATTTAACTTATGATTTTAGAAGACAAGAATTTAAAAAAATGCAAAATTAAAATAGAAAATTTGGTAAATAAATATAATTCTGACTTGGAACAGGAAATTTCGGGAATGAATTTAATTCTGATTTAATATAGGAAATTTTATAAAATAATTCTAATTTTGAGTTTGAAATAGTGAATTTCAGTAAAGAATTATAATTTTTTCAATAGGGACAGGGAATTCCCGTATAGAATAAAATTTGTTTACTTTTAAACAGGAAATTTTGTAAAGAATTATAATTTTTATTCTGGGACTAAAATTTTATAAAAGTTTTATAATTTTTACTTTAGAACAGGTGGTTGTTTTCGTAAAGAGGTTTAAATTTATTTGGAACAGGGAATTTTTTATGTGGAATAAGAATTTTGGAAAATATTTTTAATTCTGATTAAGAAGAAGGGAATTTAAAAAAATCCTCCTTAAATTTAGCATTATAGTTCTTTAAAAAATTCTCTTTTTCTAATTAGAAATTATAAGTTTCAGAAATATTTTAAAATGCTTAAAAATCTTTCAAATTTTTGAACTCTTTTTAAATTGAACTGGAGAAAACCGGGAATTTAAAAATATCCCGAAGTTGCAACAACAAATTTTATATTTTTTTATTCAGAATGCTGATTTTGAAACAGGGAATTTCAGTAAAGAATTATAATTTTTTTGGAACAGGGCATTTTTTAATATGGAATAAGAATTTTGGAAAATATTTTTAATTTAGATTAAGAAGAAGGGAATTAAAAAAAATTCCTCTCCAAATTTATTATGATAATTTTTTGAAAAATTCTCTTTTTGGAATTAAAAATGGTTATTTTCAGAAATATTTCTGAAAAGCGCTAGTTTTGAATGCCTCGAGTTAATATTTGATTTTATTTCTTTATCTGTTTTATTTATAAAATAGTATTTTTATTAGAAATAATAATATTCTAGATGAAAAATGAAAATAATAATTATCTAGCGTCAGTGAAAAAGTCTCATTAATCTGATGAACAACAAGGTTCTAATAAAAAAAATATGCTCGTGCATTGTAGGGCTGCCTGATGGTTGTCCTCTTATTAATAGACTTTTTCCATTATTCCATTATTAACCCGTATCTATGAAATACCTTCACTTCTGGTAAATAATTCTGTCTACGTGAAAAAGACCTTGAAGCATTTTCCTGCACGACTAGATTATTCGCTATGTTACTCCTTGTCATGAATTTTAAACGAAAGTTAATTTGCGATTTTTAGTTTTTTTTTTTTTTTTTTAGAAAAAAGAAACAAACGACTATTAAATTTATATTTTTTACAAACGGTTGATTGTTAACAATAAATTCTAAAGTAATCTTGTTTTGATGAAAGTCTGCGGATTTCATTGGTCAGGGAAAAGGCAGGAATTTTAAAAAGAATCTCTATAGAGGAATTTCTGTAAGAGGCTATTTAAATGACTGTTCAGGATAATAAATTTTAAATTAAAAAATTTAGATTGAAGTTGTTTTAATCTTTTTGTAAAAGATTTTATGTTTAACATATTTAAGCTAATGGCAATCGTTTTTTAATCCTAATTGTTTTTAACTTGTTGAAAATTCATCTAGTTAAAAAAATTAATTTTTTTGGTTTAAAAATTTGATTTTTGTAGTAGAAATTATTATTTTTTGAAAAAAATTTTAAAATAAAAGTTTAAAATTCGCTTTTGTTGTTACTAATTTAATTAATTAATTAAACTGGGAATCTACAATTTTTATTTTTGGTTGAAAATTCAAGTAGTTAAAAAAAATTAATTTTTTGGATTAAAAATTTAACTTTTTTTAGTAGAAATGATTATTTTTTGAATTATTATTGTTGATTATTATTAAAATTTATATTATTTTTAAATTTGCAGTATTAAAATTTAACTAAGAAATTCTTGAAAGTTAAAAAATTAGTGTGGATAAACTAGTAAATTATTATTTTGTTTTGTGAAGAATTAATATTCTTTGGAGTTGATTTTAAATTTTGTTGATTGTCCTGGTCAAGTAATTTTTGGAAAATTGAGAAAAAAAATTCCTTGACCCGGATTCGAACCGGGAATCGCCAGTACAATCGAAAAAATTTAACATAAACAATTTACTTATTAAACTGGTCGACACTAAAAGCAATTTTCTAAATTTTTTCATTGAAAACTAAACTATTCCAGTTAAAGATTCATAATTATGGTTAAAAAATCATCTATTTGATTGAAAGTTTAATTATTTTGTTGAAAATCCATCTTTTTTAATTCAAAACTAAACTGCTTTGTTAAGAATTAATTTTTTTGTCGGGGGTTAATCACTAGTTGCAAATTTAATTGTTTTTTTAAAAAACGTTTTTTGTTTTTTATTTATTAATGTATTAAACAGAGAATAGAACGTTTCCATGTTTAGTTGTAAATTGATCTTATTTAGTTGAAAATTCGTATTTTTGGCAAAAAAAATAATTTTTTGGTTTGAAGTTTTCTGTTTTTTGTTGAAAATGCAATTTTATAGTTGAAATTTAAATTTTTTGTTGAAAATTCAACTTTTTTTTACAGAAATTACATCTTTTGGCTTAAAAGTTCAGCTATTTTTATAAATAAATTTCTCTTTCTAGGCATAAATAATCTTTATGTGTTGAAAATTCGTCTTTTTGTTCGGTAAATTCGCCATTTTATTGTAAATTTTATTTCTTCAGTTGAAAACTGGGCTATTTTGTTAAAAATTAGTTTTTCTGTTGTTGTTGATTTAATTAATTTAAACTGAAAATCTACTTTTTCTGTTTTTGGTTGAAAATTTAACCATATTTTTTAACTATACTTTTTGGTTGAAAATTATACTGTTTTGTTGAAAATTCGTTGTTTTCCATTGAAAATTAAGCTATTTTGGTAGAAAATTAAATTTTTCTTGAAAATTCATATTTTGGCTTTCAATATTCTCACTGAAATCTCATTTGGTTAAAAATCCAACCTTTTTTTGAAAATTCGTATTTTTGTTTAAAAAATTCTTTTTTTTCATTTATTTTTCACTGAAAAGTTAACTTTTCTATTTTCAGTTGAAAATTTTTTTTTTTCGTTGAAGCTTCATTTTTTTTTTTTTGAAAATTCTTGTATTTTGTTGAATATTCATCTCTTTTTCGGTATAAAATTAATCTTCTGGTTGAAATTTTAACTTTTTGTTCGGAAAATTTATCGTTTTAGTTTAAAATTTATTTTTTCAGTGGAAAATTGACTATTTTGTTTAAAATTTGTTTTTTGTTTGTTGTTTCTATTAATTAAGTAAACTAAGAATGTACATTTTCTATTTTTGCTTTAAAATCCAACATTTTTGTTGTTGAAAATTCGTCTTTTTGTTTGAAAAATTCTTTTTATTTGAATTTAATTTTTTACTGAAAAGTTAAAGTTTCCATTTTTCGTTGAAAGTTTATCTCTTCGCTGAAAATTCATTTTTTTTTTAAATTCTTGTATTTTGTTGAATATTCATATTTTTCGGTATAAAATTAATCTTCTGGTTAAAAATTCGTCTTTTTGGTTTTTAAGATTTAAGAATTAAGGTTCAAAGTTGAAATATTTGTTTAAAAACTTAATTACTTCGTGGAATTTTATTTTTTTTATTTTTTTATTTGTAATATAAAATATTACATTTTTCGTTGAGAGTTCGTGTTTTTGTTTAAAATTCAACTATTTTGTTGAAAAATTTAGAATAATGGTAAAAAAAGTTGTATTTTGATAAACAAATTATTTTTTATAAAAGAGGGTTTTATATTATTATGATAAAAATTCTGTGGCAGCCAAAAGTGGAATTCGCTGGATAGTAATTTCAGATAATCACTGAAGTTTACTGTAAAATTAGATACACATGTGAATCGTCTGTATTTTTGTAGAGAGGAAGTGAGGAGCTAAAAACAGATTCACTCGAAACGAAAGTAGTTATGGCTGAGTGTATTTTACGGTTCGTGATAATGAATAAGATGAGAATAAGTATGCAGCTTTCCGAGTAAGATTTCTGTCGACACCACGTGCTTCAATTATGTAATCCGGCTTTAAATTTCATTTAAAAAAATATTCCCTTGATTTCATTAAAGCTTATTTAAAATTTTTGACATAACGATTTTAAATTAAATTCTTAAATTTCATTTTAAATTAATGAATAATTAAGTTTTAAAGTATAACAAAGTAGATATTCCGAATGAAAGTATTTATTCAATTAAATTAAAATTGCAGATAGATTATCTCAGGTATATCATTATAAATTATGCGAGTGTAATTTGTAGTCTGTGGTTGTGGATCGCTCGAAGACGTCTTATTATCCGGTCTGCCAGATTTTTCCAAATTAGCAATCGCAAAAATCAAAATTAAAAATTAAAAAAAAATAAATTGGATTAAAAATGATTCCTTGATATAGCGGAACTTTTTTCAAGAATTCCTCTTTTTTCTCGTTTTTTCTCTTGAACGCTAACTGAATTAATAGAACCCAATAAAAAATTCAGTATTTTTGTTGAAATTGAATTATTTCAAATTGTAAATCTATTATATTTTTGGTTTATAGTTTATATTGTTTGGTTAAAAATTGTACTATTTGTTCAAAAAGTTAATTTTTCTGTGGAACATTTCACTATTTTGTTAAGAAGTCATCTTTTTTATCTAAAATTTCACTTCGTGGTTGAATATTTAACTACTTTGTTTAAAAATCATTTTATTGATTGAAGATTGACCTATTTTGTTGAAAATTAATTTTCTTAACTGAAAGTTTTTAGTTAAAAATTCAAATATTACATTTTTCTTTGAGAATTTATATTTTTGGTTGAAGATTCAACTATTCAGTAGAAAATTAATTTATTTTGTTGAAAATGTGTCTTTTTGAGTAGAAAATTAATCTTGTTAGTTGAAAATTCATCTTTTTCGTTCAGGATTCAATTTTTTTTTAATTCGTCTTCTTTTGTTCAATCGAACTATTTTTAATTTGTTTGATTAAAAATTAATTTTTTTGTTTTAGAAAATTAAACTTTTTACCTGACGATTAAAATATTCAATTTTAGGGTAAAAATTGCTCTTCGTTAAAGGTTGAATTAATTTGTTAAACATTTATTTTATTGTATGAAGACTGAATTATTTTGTTGAAAATTTAACTTTTAGTGTGGGTTAACAAGCTATTCTTTAAAAGTTAAAAATTCAACTATGTTGTCAAAAATTCATGTTTATTTTTGAAAAGGCATACTTTTTGTAGAAAATTTTGTTTTTTGAAAATTCATCTTTTTAGTTGAGGTTTAAACTATTTTGTTAAAAATTTATCTTTTTTGGTTGATTTCAACTGTTTTAAAATTCGTTTTTTTGTTCAAAGTTAATTTTTTCAACTTAAAATTTAATTTTTCCAATTTTTGTTTGTAAATTGGTCGTTTTTAGTTGACAGTTTAAAATTTGTTGTTTTGAACTGTATGTATTTTGTTGAAAATTTATCTTTTTGGTTGAAAATACACTTGAAACTGTTATTATTCAATTTTTAGATAAAAATATATCTATTAGAATTTTCAATTAGAATTCATATTTTTGGAAAAAAGTGGTTTTGGAAAATTTGGTTGAAAAATTATTCTTTATAAATTCATAATTTATCTATTTTGTACAAAATTCATGTTTGACTAAAAAAAAGTTTTTTTGGGAAGGAAGTTAATCTTGTTTGTTGAAAATTAATATTTTTATTAAATATTTAACTACTTTGTTAAAAATTCTTCTTTGTTGGTTAAATGGAGCCGTCGAAATTTTTTTTGTTATGTTGAATATCAATTTGTTAAACTTAAAATTTAACTATTACGTTCTTGATTTAAAATTCAACGTTTTTAGTTAAAATATTTGGTTTTAAAACTTATGTATTTTGTTAAAAATTCATCTCTTTAGATCGAAATTTGATCTTTTTTTTTGTTAATAATGCAAATATTTGGTTAAAAATTCTTTTCTGTTGTTGTTAAAAATCAAATTGTTGAACTGCAAATTTAACTAGTTTTTTTTTTGTTAAATATTCTTTTTTATATTATCGTATAGATATTATAATTTTGGTTTATTATTCGACTATTTTTTTGAAAAATTGATCTTTTTTGGTTCAGTTAAATTGATTTTGATTTCAAATTAAAATATTGTAAATTTTAGTGCCATCTATTAAATTTTTCGTTGTGAATTTATATGTTTTTTAATCTAAATAAATCAACTATTTTGGTGAAAACTCGTGTTTTGCTTGAAATTTAATTATTTGTTTGTAAATGCAAATATTTGGTTAAAAATTAATTGTTTATGTATTTTTAAATATTGAAATATTTGATCGAATAATCAACTTTTTTGATTTTGTTGAAAATGCATCTTTTTTTATTAGTACTGAAGAAATCAGTTATATAAATCTATAATTAATTTTTTTAAATTAAAAGGCGCGCAAATTCAATTGTAAACTATTTTACATTAACTGGTTTTCATGTTTTAAATTAACATTCGTTTGCGTCTAACATTTTATTTAAATACGAAATGAGGAAAGACTACGACTGTTTGCGAAATTCTGATTTACATTAGCATCGATGGCTTTGCGAGTTGTCTCTATCATTGAGGGAATGGATCGTAGAAAAAAACGGCGCTGGAAGTAAGGGCATTGACCTCCCTTTGGCAATGACATGAACTTGGTTTTTTTTTTAATTTTAAATTAAATTAAATTTTTAATTAAAACTAAAAATTTCGAATAACTATTTTTTGAATGTTTTTGAACGCCTGTATTCAAATTTAAATTAGATTATACTAGATTAGATTAATATAACTTTTCTTAAGATTTAAAAAAAATTAAAAAACTTTTTTTAAGGTTTCAGATAAGTAAAAAACAATCCAGACAATTTTAAAGAAAGATTTTTTATTTTAGAGGATTTACAAAATTTTGTGAAAA
This sequence comes from Druon quercuslanigerum, assembly GCA_010014905.2. Lineage (NCBI taxonomy): Eukaryota > Metazoa > Arthropoda > Insecta > Hymenoptera > Cynipidae > Druon > Druon quercuslanigerum. Next base: position 33,788 of record JAAAKG020137748.1, read on the forward strand.
TTTTGAGTTAGGTGCAAAGATATTTAATTATTTGCTGCTGTTAGAAGTTTTTTGGAGAAAACTAAACAAATTTATTTTCGACATTTTTAGCGTAGGACTGAACAAATTTAATTCGTGGCTGATATTGTAAAATAGCAAACACAGGGAAGTTTTATAATTATGAAATTCCCGAATTTAAACAATTAAAATATTGTTAAATGATGAAAGAAGAAATAAATTACTTTTATTTGCTAAACATATTTTTCTGTTACGAATTATTTTTTTATCATATTATTTATTATTTAAGCAATCCATTTATTGTTTAGATTCTATAATTTTTAAATTCAGTAATATTATAAACTCCGTTAAAGTCTTGCAAATTATTTTTTAATAATTTTAGAAATCTTTTGAAATGTTTTAAAATGTTCAATTAATGTATTTTTAAAACTAAAAAATCATTAAGCCTTTACAAATTATTAAAAAAAATCATCATTTTTTTCAAAATTCCTTAAAAACTTCTACATGTTTTTTCGAAGCCTTGAAAAATCTTGTTTTTTTTATAAATCTTTTGAAAGCGTTTTAAGTTTTCTTTAAAAATTAATTTTTCGAAATAAAAAATCGTTTGCAATTTTTCCAGTAATCTTAAAAAAAAAGTTTATTTCTTTGAAACCTTTAAAAATTCTAAAAAAACATATTTTGAGGATCTTAAAAATACGCATTGTGTTTGGAATTTTTAGCAATTAATGATTAAGCAAAAGTCTATGGATAGCTCGCGATCAAAAAAGGCTAAAAATTTAATGAGTTATTTAATTTCGAAAATAAATAAAAAAATGTATATTTCCTTTCGTAAAAAAGCACAAAATTCTAAGATTCTTTCTGCATTTCCCATATTTGTATAAGAAAATTTTTTATATAATTTACATTGAAAATTTTAATTTTACTTTTACAAAATTCAGAAAAGATACTTTAAGGGGTGACTTGTAGCGATTTTCTGGGCGTGCTTGTTTACAGAATAAAATTTATAACCTACGTATTTTAAAACTAAACGATTTATTAATTTTTTATCATCTTTAGATTCTAAATAATTAGGGCTTTTGTTTCTCAAATAAAAATTTTGGACACCAACTTTTAAAGAAAATTTCCATAAATCCTTTCAGTCACACTCTTTCAACTTTTTATTTTTTCAGGGTGGCCGCTTGACCGGAAAATTAAAGTGAATTTATTTTTTGATCGAGAATTTTAAAAATGAAAAATTTAATTATTTTTTCATTCAGTTTAGAATGCTTAATTGGAAAGTCTTCCATTTGTAAAATTTTCCAATTCAGACATTAATTTTTAAATGTACATTTTAATTTGAAGATTTTTAAAATGTAGTTTTAAATATTTGAAAAATTATAAATTAGAAGTGTTTGAAATAGAAGATTTTAGAAAAAAAATATTCTTAGTTGATAAACTGTGAATATAAATTGATTGATTTTGCAAGACTTTATAAATTAATTTTTTTACCATTTAGAAAGTCTTATTAGTTAAACAAATGTAAACGCCAGATTGAAACTTTATAAATTTTTTTCAATTTTTAAATAACTTTTAAAT
>JAAAKG020137749.1:0-12825 GCA_010014905.2 Druon quercuslanigerum
ACGATCTCGACCCGAGAAAAAACCGACTCGATCCCGACACGATCCCGAGACGTATCGTATCGAACGGCACCACTAATTTTATATCGACACATTTTTTGTTTTTTCAGAACTAGCTTTGTTCAAAAGATTTTTCCCCAGCTAGAAGAACATAGTTTGTAGTTTCCTTTTTATAATTTATATTTTATTTAAATATTGTAAATGCTAAAATTTCCACAATTATCTTTCTAGTTGAACCCATGAACTAGTCAAATGATTAATATCGTCAATCACAAAAAGCACCATAAAGCAAAAATTTATCAAGATACTCAGTTTAAAGAAAGCATCTTCATCTAAGAAAAATTATTAATATATTGTCTCAGAATAGAATACATTCGTCAACGTGTAACATTTTAGTATAGAAGTCCCATATTTCTTGATAGTAAATAGTAATTATACCGAAAAAATAAACTAGTATTCAATTTATTCTAGGTTTTCAAAAAGTTATCACATCTAGATGTAAACTAGCTTCACTTATTTTGACACACACTAAAAAAATTTTATCATAAATGTTAAACAGACATTTTCCACTTTCTTGAAAATCAGTATTGAGTAGTTAACACTTGCTACTAAATCGAAAAGACATTGGTCTTCACATGCACATATTTTTTCCAAATACACTGAGACGTGGAATTAGTAACCTCGGATTTACACCAAACTCTTGCGTTTAGTACGCGAGTACTGAATCAAGTATACTGCGCAATAGCATCCATTCTAATCGGAAACGGTTCAGGCGGCCCTGACTGTTTGCGTTTCGAGGCCCCCGAATTCAGTCCAAGGCCATTTGAAGGGAACCCCCCGATACTGGACTGAAAGCGAGAGTTTGGTGTGCTGCATTGCTAGAACTGGTGGCCCCCAAGTCTTGCGGTGAGAAAACTGGTGAGAGAGGAGTCCGCGCGTATAGTACATAATATTATGTATTCCAATTGGGTATGATTCAGACGGCCCTATCTGTTTACGATTTAAAACCCTGGAAATAGCATCAAGGCCAGTACGAGTCATGCCTGAAGTATCCAGGTTTCAGTGTAAACAAAACGTAAAATATAAAATGAAACAGTTAAGAAAAGTAATTTATGTTGATATCAAGGAAAAGTAATTTACTCTTTTGGAACCTTTAACAAGTAAAATTTAGTATTATAAACACCTGGATTTAGTGTCAGCTTTGGGACTGGCCGTAACGATAAATCCAGGCTTAGAGCTGTTTTGTATTTCTCATCATTCTCGCTTGAATTTCTGCAATTTTGTTTTTAGATGAATCCCTGCACTATTTACATGAATAAGAATATGGAAAATCATAAAAGAAACATACAGCTAAAATGGAACTAAGATATTAAGGTAAAAGAAAGTATCTAAGTCATAAAAACATTATTATTCTATAAACTTAGATTTGAATACATTCGTCAGTTTATAATATTATAATATAGAAGATGTCACAGTTCCTTGTATTAAATAGTAAATCAGAAAGATCATATTGCGCATTACTCACTTCTTTAAAGTTCATAAATAAAATATTATGCTATGATAAGCTCCATTCCCGATTTGTTGTTGATGTGCAAAAATTGGAAGTAAACTGCAGTGTAACTGCAGTCACAATTCAAAATATTGATTCAAAGAGCGACAGTTTCACGAGTTCAGTTTAAGTAACTGCTACATGGTCTAAAAATGTATGTACTTTTAAATCATGTAACCTAGTATAAGTTCGAGGACATTTGTGGCAATGATACATCCTTTGCGATGTCTTTGAGTGGCGTGTATTCATGTGACGCATTAAGCTATATTTCTGATTAGTTATGTGGCCACAATAATCGCAAATAAATTTTTTTTTGACTACTGCATGCTCTATACGTTTATGTTGAGACAAGGCATTTATCGAACTATAACTTCGAGGGCACTTCTCGCAATTATGCCTCGTTCCCGGTGCCTGTAATTGTGTTTTAGTATGTACTTGATCCACGTGGTTAATCATGTGACTTTTGAGTTTAAATTTTTTGCTGCAGAAATTGCATCTGAACTGTCGACTGACGCCGCATTCGAATTTTTGGTGACTTCTCAAAGCTCTACGCCCGGTATAGCTTCGCGCACACCTTTCGCATTTATATTTCTTTTCCGTATTTGATTTCGGGATTTTCTGCTTCTTATCGGTACACACTTTTTTCCTGACTGTCAACATATTAGCTCTTCTTATATCTTCGGTATTAATTTTTGGCTCGTCTGTTTCATTCAGTTCCTGAACTGTAATTGCCTCTGGATCTGAGAATTTAACAAAATTTATTATGTAGTTACTTATTCGTTACTTTATTTAAGACATTCAAACTGCCATAGTCATACTTTCGATTAATTCTTCTTTGATATCCAAAGTTTCGTCAATGTCGTATTCAAGCAAAATCTTGGCAGCAGACTTACTGCCAGAGAAAATGTGAGAAGTTATTTTTTGCTTCAATTTGGTCCGCAGGTTATTGATGTCCAAAATAGTATAAGAATATGGTCTATCATCGTCTCTTAAATTTGTTTCTATCGGCTCTCTCTTGGAATTGAGTAAATCTGAAAAATTGTAAGCTGAAAGTTATTTCAATTAGTAATTTTTAGTTATTTTAATTCTTATCTTGGAACATATCTAGATTGAATAATTATACCAAAGAAGTTTAAAGTAATAATTATTCACAACAAACGATGTACGAGTATGTTCAACTTGGACATAATTTGCATTATAAAAAAATGTAATATTTAGAATAAAAGCCTGTCATAAATATATTAATTAAAATTTTTAAAAACATTTCACTTGCTGAAATTTTTATTTTTAAGTGAACTCAGGGATTCCGAGCTGCCATTCATTTGACTGTTGCACTGCAGCTCTTCCGAGTCGACATTCGCAACCCAGTGAACCCCTGCACTAGTCAAATGATTGTGATCGTCAATCAAAAAAACATCATACAGCAAAAATTAAATCAAGTTATTAAGTTAAAAAAAAGATATTAATCTCAGAAAAATGATTATTTTATTGTCTTAGAGTAGAATACATTTGTGAAAGTGTAACATAGTATAGAAGATTTCATATTTCTTTATATAGTAAATAGTACAACATACAGATCAAATCAACTGTTGATCGATTGATTCTAGTTCGCCAATTAAATATTATATCTAGATAATAACTAACTTTATTTAGTTTTGACTCAAAAACCACATGTTGGCCATAAATGTTAAACAGTTATGACCCACTTTTTTATATCATTATTGAGCAGTTAAAACCTTCTAGTAAAACGAAAATAAAACGTTTATCAATCTGTAATATCTCATAAACATATTTTTTCAAATAAACAAAACGTAAAATAGCAAACAAAACATTTCAAAAAAGACTTTATGAGTTTTAAAAACAAATATTCTAAATCTCCTGAATCTGAATATACGCTATTATTATTCCAGTTAGCGTAAACTATTCACCTTAAGTTGCTGGTAAATCGAAAATAAAATGATTATTTGACTTATGTTCTTAAAATCGCAAGTAAATTATGGTTTAATGGTTGCATGTGCTGAACGTTTGTGTCGAACTAGAGCACTTAAAAATGTGTAACTTCGAGCACATTCATCACATTTATACATGGACTTCGCTGTCTTTGTGTGGCGTGAAGCTATGTGCCTGGACAAGACACCTTTCAAATTAGTTTTATAATTGCAAAAATCGCAAAATAACTGTGGTTTATTTGCTGCATGCTCTACACGTTTGTGATGGGTTAAGCGACCTTTAGTAGCATAACTTCGAGAACACTTTTCACATTTATGCCTTAATGACGATGCCTGCGAGTGACATAAAGACATATGTCTTGACATATTGTATTTATTAATCGTTTTATATCCGCAATAATCGCAACTGATTAGTGGTTTGACTTCTGGATGTTCTACTCGGTTATGATAATGCAGGCCACTTAACGAACGATAACTTCGAAAACATTTGTCGCAATTGTGCCTTTGTTCCAATGTCTCTAAGTGAAGTACAGTAATATGATCTGCCAAATACCTTTTCGCACTCGCTCTATATCCGCAAAAATCGCAAACAAATTGAGGGTTGACTGCTGCATGTTTTAAATGCTTATGCAGGTTTAAAGCTCTTGGTGAAATAAATATTCGACGGCATTTCTCGCATTTATGCTTCTTGCCCGATCTCCCTAATTTTGTTTCAATATGTAAAAGATTCACGTGGCAAATCAAATGACTTTTGTGTACAAATCGTTTTTTGCAGAAGTTACATTTGAACTGTGGCCTGACGTCGCATTCGTATTTTAGATGTCGATCTAAATTATGTCTCCACTTATATCTCCGGAAACATTTTTTGCATCTGTACTTCTTTTCCTGTTTTGATTTCTGGATTTCCTCATTCTTTAGGATCGTCAGTCTGTGCTTAACATCAAAAATCTCATCGCATGTTGTATCCACGTGACAGAATTTTGACTCATATGTTTCATAAGATATCTGGTCTGTAATTGTTAGCGGATCTGAAAATTTAACAAAATATAATATGCGATTGATTTCTTATAGCTTTATTTTATATGTTTTAATTTCAATAGGCATACCTTGGATAAATTCTTCCTTAATTTCTACAGTTTCATCATTATCGTACTCGATGAAAGTCTTGGCATCAGAATTATTGCCAGTAGAAATGTAAATACTTGTACAAGAATATGGCCTACTATCTGGTCTTTCTATTAATCTCTTCGATTCAGTCTTGGAATTCTGTTGATCTAAAAAATTATGACGTCAAGGTTACAAACAGCAATTTCGTAGGTTTAAATCGTTTATTTCTTATTTCTAAAGGCAATTCGAATCGCTGATAATAAAAATTATTGGACGAGCACAAAGAAAAGATCATGCAGTACACCTTGATTCAATGAATAAATTAAGATATTAAGTTAAAACAAAGTATCAAAGTCCTGGAAAAATTATTTTTTTATTTTTTTTAATAGAATACATTCGTACATTTATAATATTATAGTACAGAAAATGTAAGGATTATTCATTATAAATAGCAATCTATTCTAGATCACCAATAAAGTATTATATCTAGATGTGAATTAACTTTACGTATTTTTCATACATAAACAAAAATTTTGATCATAAATATTAAACAGCCATAACCCATTTTCTTTAATATCATTATTAAGTAGTTAACACCTGCTCGTAAATCGAAAATAAAATGGTCATCAATCTGTAACTTCTCATACACATTTTTTCCAAATAAAAAAAACGTATAATTTAATATTATTCAGCGGTTTTCACAGTAAGTAATTTAAGATATACAGCAATTTAATGAAATTAAAAAAAAGGTTCTCAATTTACTTCTGATCGCATATTATACCTTATTATTATTTCAGATGGCGTAAATTAAGGTGCCTTAACAAGTTTCTATTCTTTTTCGTGGTATAACTGCAAAACCCGCAAGCAAATTCGGGTGTGCTGATAGCATGCGCTTCAAGTTTATGTCGACTTAAAGTACTTGACCGTTTGTAATTTCGAGAACATTCATCGCATTTATAAATGGATTTTGATGACTCTGTGTGGCGTGCAGATATGTGTGTTGACAGGACACCTTTCAAATTAGTTTTATAATCGCAAAAATCGCAAAAGAACTGTGGTTTGTTTGCTGCATGTTCTACACGTTTATGATGGTTTAAACTACCCATAGTAGCATAACTTCGAGAACAGTGTTCACATTCATGCCTTATTGTTGATGCCTGTGAGTGGAATGATGACATGTGTTTTAATAAGTTAGATTTATTAGTCGCTTTAAACCGGCAATAATTGCAAGTGAACGGTTTGACTGCTACGTGACCTGACCGCCGTTTATGTCGATTTAACGCACTTACCCATGTATAACTTTGCGAACACATTTCGCAACTATAACTTTTTTTCGGTGTTTCCAGGTGAAGAACTGTAATGTGCTCTTTTAATGACCTTTTCCTATACGCCTTAAGTCCGCAATAATCGCAAGTAAATTGTGGTTTCACTGTTGCATGTATTAAGCGCTTATGCATACTTAAAGATCTCAAGAAACTATATCTTCGAGGGCATTGGTCGCATTTATGTTTCCTTACTGATCCCTGTAAGCTTGTTTCGATATGTACCAGATCCACGTGGCAACTCAAACCACCTCTGTGTGCAAATTGTTTGCTGCATAATTCACATTGGAACTGTTGCCTGACGTCGCATTCGTATTTTAAATGTTGATTCAAACTTTGTTTCCATTTATAAGTTCGCGCACACTTTTCGCATTTGTACCTCTTTTCCTCTTTTGATTCCTGGATTTCCTGATTCTTTAGGGTCAGCAGTTTGGGCACTACATCCAAAATCTCATTGCTTCTTATATCCACGTTACAGAATTCCGAATCATATGTTTCATGAGATATCTGATCTGTAATTGTCAGTGGATCTGAAAATTTAACAAAATGTAATATGCTATTGATTTCTTATTGTTTTATTTCAGATATTTTAAATTCAATAGTCATACCTTCGATGATTTCTTCCTTGATTTCCAGACTTTCATCCATGTCGTATTCAATTAAAATCTTGTCAACTGAATTATTGCCAGGAGAAATGTTAATACTTGTACAAGGATTAGGGCCAACATCTGGTACTTCTGTTCGTTTCTTCAATTCAGTATTGGAATTCTTTTGATCTAGAAAATTATAGCGTGAAAGTTACTCACAGCAATTTTGCAAATTTAAATCCTTTATTTCTTACATCGAAAGGAAATTCGAATTTTTGATTCAAAAGAGAAGATAGGACGAGCACATAGAGAGGATCATGCAGTACATCTTGACTCAATAAATCAGGATATTAAATTACAAAGAATCGTAATCTGCGAAAAATAATAATTTTATTTTCTCAGAATAGAATACATTCATCAATTTATAATGTAAGCCCCACGCGTGCAACAGATGATACAGTAACGCTGTTTTCCTCGATTCACTTACCGGTTCACCCAGTAAAAGTCAGAAAATCGCCCTTTCACCAGTGATAATTCCAAATATTGATTCAACCAGACCCCAATTCACTGGTTCATTTAAAGACAGTTGTGCGTGGTGCAAACGTTTATGTTTTTTTTTTCATTATCTAACCTTGTGTAGCTTTTCGAATAAGAAATTTGTCTTAACAAGTTATTTTTATTATTCGCTTTATGCCCGCAATAATCGCAAGTAAATTGTGGTTTCACTGATGAATGTTCTATACGTTTATGATTGTATCAATCATTTATATTAGTATAACTTCGAGGACACTTGTCACAATGATGCCTCGTTATCGATACCTGTAAGTTTGTTTTGATATGTACTTGATACACGTGGCGAATCAAACAAAATTTAAGTACAAATTGTTTTTCGCAGAATTTACATTTAACCTGTGGATTAACGTCACGTTCGAATTTTTTATGTCTAAAACAATTTCGTCTCGGCATGTAGCTTCACGCACAATTTTCGCAAATGTATGTCTTTTTTGGTTTTGATTGATCAATTTTTAGGGAGGCTGTTTTCTCTTAACGGTCAAACTATGAGCTGTTCTCTAATTTACTGTACAAAATTTGGACTCCTCTATTCGATTCCAATTTTGGACTGTTATTGTCAGTGGATCTGAAAATTGAACAAAATTTAAGATGCATTTGCTTATTTACAGTTTTATTTAAGGAATTTTAATTGGACTAGTCATTCATACCTTCAGTGATCTCTTCCTTGATATCCACAGTGTCATCATTGTCGTATTCGATTAAAGTCTTGACATCAGAATTATTGGCAGAAGAAATGTGAGCAGAAGTACAAGAATATGGCCAACCATTATATTTCACTATTGATATATTTAGTTCTCTCTTGGAATTTTTGATGATTTTAATTCTTATCCTGTAGCAGATATAGATTGAATTAATGACCCAAACAAGCAACATTACAATGCTTAATAAATCTTCAAAAATTTTAAAATTTAATTTTTTTCTGAAAAAAGATATACGCCGTCGCTCCACGCCAACGCCAAATGTTACATATATGATTTTTTCAGAAAAAGTTTAGTTTTTAAATTAAAAATAATTATTTTCCATCTAGTCAGAAATGACATTCGGTATTTTCTGTTATATAAAGATTTAACTTTATCGATAGTGTTAATTTCTATTTTTTAGAATTGTGGAATAACATATACACTGATTGATGGTAACTATCTCTGGTGATAATACAGATTCCTCCAAATTTCTTATATAAATCTTCCGTTTCCTATTTATAATGGAAAGTCGAATAACCCGAAGACAAGAAGATAGGACAGGCGCAAAGAGTAGATCATACAGTTAAACTAGACTTAAGTAATAGTAATTAATCACGGCAGATTATGCTTTAATCCTCTTTGTCTTCCTCGGTGAACCTTCTTACCATGGACAAATAAAATGTGTAATTTTCATTTTGCAGTGTTGTAAAATAAAAAAAATCACAAATTTATATTTTTGTAATTTTATTTCTTGATGGACCTTAGTACCATTTAGATCATTAGGAATACGGACATTCAAAGTGGAATTACAAAAACATTTGTCGCATTTATGTATTGCTACCATCTTCATTTTGCTTGTATTACATTCAAATTATGAAATCCTAATTCTGGTTCTTACGCATTGTATACATTCAGGAAATATTGATTAGTATTTTTTAATAACATTTACAGGAAAGCCAGGATGCATCGATCTAATATGTTTGTAAATATTTGAAGAACTTTTGTTCATTTTACTGCAATATGGACACGCAAATCTTGGCAATTTTCCACAATCGTACTTTAAATGAGCTCTGGCTGTTTTCATGTTCGTGTAACTAGAATTGCATTTAGGACACTGATAACAATGCAACTTCGCGTCAAAAAATATTATATCCTGAAACTGGATACTATTTTTAGTTAAACTAAATTCAAGCTGTAGAGGATCCATTCCACCTGATATTGAGTTGAAGATACCTGTGGACATAAAATATATCAAGTTAGTTTAACTTACTCAAAAATAATACAGTACGAAGAAAACAATGTTTTTATTCTCATGACTCAAACGGGGGTTCAAAGCATACCATTATTTATTAATTCATATTTTTAGACGTATGAAAACAATGAATACTTCATTTGTTGACAATTTAGAAACTACTACAAAAAATAAAATGATATAGTGTTTTTTTATTGGCTCCTTTTATTATAAATCAAATGTTTATAGTCTTACAATACAGCACAGAAATTTTCCTAAATATAATCCTTTTTATCAATCAGCCTTTTTCCAATAACTGGATTTTTTATCGTTCACAAAATATTGATTGAAAATTTAACTATACAATTATCCAGTTATTTACAATTATGCTTGTGAAGATAATTAAGTACTTAGAAAACACAGTATATTTTCTTGGAGAAATAAGACTAAATTTTATAATGCTAACTTAACAATACTGAAAATTGTCTCTTACTAAAAATAATTATACGCTAAAATTTGTCTATTGTTTAGAATTGTACACAAATTCATAACAATTGCCTCATTTGATCGCTTTTGTTTTTATTTTATTCTATCTTATTTTCATGGTTCCGAAATGGACCACTTTTTAGTACAAAAATTTATTCCTATATAGATCGAAGAAACATTTTTCAGGAATATATTTTTAAGGCAACTATATTTAAACATAAAACCTATTAAAAATTTTTAAAAACTCATTTGATCAGAATGGCAGATTTAAACCTTGCAATTTGGTTCGAAAAAATTGGTTGATAATGAGTTTGCTTATAACTTTTCAGAAAATGGAAAAAGATCTTTTAGATGAAAATATTTTATTTTGAACATACGAAACAAGCCATTGTTCGGGTAAAATTGAAAACATTTATTTTTTTATACTGTATCTAAAATCGTATAATTTGATAATATTTTACGTTTTGTGTCTCTCCACTTTGTGCCAATTTTCAGGCAAAGAAAATAGTAAAAAGGATTCATTTTCAAACAATCTCGTTTTTAATATAAATAATGCATCAGGAAATTTTTCCATTTGGTACCTTCTAATTGATATCTACGAGTAATAAAATGACTACAACTATATTTAGTTTATACCTAAACTAATTATAATAGGCGATATCCAGTACCCTTTATTTTATAATAATTATTCTAATCCACAAGACTTATAATAATTAATTAGAAAATACTCAATCAAGCATACGAAATCTACCTAAAATAATTCCCTAAAATTCATTCCTTAAATTTTAAATCAAGTTTTGCGAAGGAAGCGTCTACTAATTACGTTAGGATAACTTTTGAATTTGTATCCTGAAGAATATTGAATAATAATTTCGGGAAAATTCTCTACCATGTGAGTTTTTAGGGTATATTGTTACTTTCACGAAAATAAATTTGAGTAAATCTCGTAAAAAAAATTCCCAAAAAAGGTTCCATTGACAAGGTTTCTTTAGAAAATTGTAGGTGGGAAAATGGCTAAAGTGTTCTATACTTTCCTAATTTTGTAACTTAATTCGAAACTTTTTATAAGCAGTAGAAATATTCCCTAACAAAACATTAATTTTCCACACATATTGAACAAATATTTTGTTTACTTCACGCTGTTAAAATTACTTTAAAAAAGTAGGAAAATTCCAAAAATGTCCAAGGAATTCTTTCTTCTCTAAGAGATCGATAATTTTTTTAGATAATGGATAAATTCCCAATTTTATGGATAAATAAATTTTCCTATCCTAAACAGAATCGTTGTACATTATAGGATTATATTTTTTCTTAATAAAGAAGAAATATAAGAAATAATGACACAATGTGTACCTCTTCTCTTAAAAGCCATGTGTAATTAATAGACGATCCTTAAGATGATTCTTAAATAGATTAAAAATTATTTAAATGAAGAAAGATTACAATTTTGGAAACATGTTTAGATGACTTTTACAAAATTAAGTGATGCTAGTTGGTGCAGCCAAAATTTTTTTCTTAGAAGATTTCTTTATGTTTCCAAATGTTTTTTTCGTAACAACATCAATGGAATAACATTCTTTTTCCGGATGAAGTAATTTCACATGGGTGAGTATATTTCTAGAATACTTGCTGTATCTGGTACAATATGGACATCTAAATCTTGGACTTTGTCCGCATTCAAATTCTACATGAGCCCTCATTGATCGAATATTTTTGTAAGAACTTCCGCACATGTTCGGACAGGGAAATGGTTTATCTCGTTTTATAACATTTTTAACAACTTTCCTGGCTGGAGGAGCATAGGGCTGAACGCTTTCATTATTAACAAGACTAGAAACATTCGATATTTTTATTCCACTTTCCATACCCTCATTATGAATGACTTTAGCAGGATCTGAATTTGAACCAGAAAGTTGGACAGGTTTGCCCCGCATGATATCAATTGCATAAATGCTTCGAAGCGGATGTCGATGCTTGACATGCCTAAGAAGATTCCACTGTTGTTTACAGCACAGACTGCAGTAGGGACATTTGTAACGAGGTTCCTGCAAGCAAACAAATTCTAAATGTCTATTGAGAGTATGTCTGTAAAAAAATACGCTTCCACATTTATTGGGACATTCGAGATATAATTTCTTTGGTTGTCTTTTTGCAGAACCCCCTTTTGGATAAGTGTCTTCCCTCTCTGGGGCTTTTGAAATGGCCTCGGTTTCCTCAATTTCTTGAATACTTTCGGAATCTGAATGAGTCCAACTAGGATTTCCATCGTTTGATTCATCCGATAGGTCCACGTTTTCAATATTAGGTCCAAAAACATTTTCCTCTTCATATACTGGAATTTGAGGCTGCTTAATATCTACGAAGGAGTAATCACCGTAATCTGAAAAAGAAAAAAGAAATTGGTTAGTTTCGGAAAATGATAAGAGGTAAATAGTTGTCTAAATAATGCTTTACTTTGTTTATTCTAGTTATTTTAGAATGTTAAGCATAGGTGATTAGTAAATATAATAGAAGTGATTAAAATCATTTTTATTGTCCAAAATTTATTCAGAATTCAGGTGTGTTTACATTATAGGGAGTCTGCAGGTTTACAACTTACAAGGTAAGTACAATAAAATATAATCCATTAAATGCATGTAACATTAAAAAATATTATATTTCAAGCTTTAAAAATTGAATAATTTCATATTTGAAAAAATCAAAGTTTAGCCGTTTCTAATGCTGTGCATAATGATATAAAGACCCTGACAATTATATTGAAAATCTCAAAAACTTATTTCTTATTTGAAATTGTTTCAAGTGTAACAATAAGGCATTCTAAAGGACCCCGCACAATTTACATTAAATTCCGTATCCGGTCAAATTGGCGGAAATTTCAATATAATATAGTTCAAAGCCTCCTGATCAAAAAATCCTTATGGGTAATAGTCCAAAAAATCAAAAGTTATCGAGATAGCCTCAACGAGAAAAATATGACCACAAGCGGCAACTAAAAATCGAAATTTGAAATTTTAGTTTTGAAGAATGCATTCTTATAGGAAATTAGATGGCATGATAATGATGTTTTTTTCTGAAGCCGATTTGTAATTAATTTTTGGTCTCTCGCTCGTCTTTACATCTACAGTTTTTGAAATTTTTTGATGAAATTTGTATACAATACTCTCCAAAGTATCCTTAGAACGGTGATATAAGCGAAAAGTATACATCATTATTTATAACAAAATAAAAAATTGTTTTCTAGGCCATTCTGAATTCAATTCCTTAAAGTCTTCGATCGCTTCGTTTATCGAGCGAAGTTTGAGCAAATATAAACTTTCTGTGAAGAAGTTGTTCAGAAAACTATA
>JAAAKG020137750.1:0-12825 GCA_010014905.2 Druon quercuslanigerum
TAGTGCGTAATGCATCAATTTTTTAGTTAAAAAATTTCCCATTTTAGATTTTTATTTCTAAGCTTCTATTTTTAATGTAAACAATTTTAAAATAGTGTCTTGAAGACTTGAACAATTAAAAACTAAAAGGGTTTGAAAATTAAAATTTTTGAAAGTAAACATTTTTATTTAATCAATAAATAAAAACGAATTTTTTAATAAATCTGTACTTTAATAATAAATAAATTAATAAAATATTTATGTCTGATCGAAACTTTATGAACTATTATCAAATAAAAAATAACTTCATGATAATATATTCGTAATTATGATTGAATTGTATTATGAAAAAAGATAATTATTCCATATTTAGCAATATTTGACTGTTCATTTATGACGAGTAAATTAAAACCAAATATTTGCATGTAAACATCTGTAACTGAATTGTTTGGCATAGAAAGTCTGGAATCGTTCAAATATCGATGAGCCTTTAAACTTTGAACGATAGAATTTGAATTGTTGTAATTGAAAATTTTTTAATTTTTGAGCGAAATTGTTGAGTTTGGATGTAAAAACAACAAATAAACACTTTTTATTTGTAGAAAAAAATTGAGTAACGTTAAGCGATATTTAGGAGTTTTAAAAAAATTGAAAACTACCCTTCAAATTAAAAAAAAATTGCCTTATAATCTTTCAGATTCTTTTTTAACCATTTTGTAAATACGTTAAAACCGTTGGAAGTATTCTCTTAAAATCATTTTTCATTGTGAAAAATTATTTTAAATTTTCCTAGGAATCTAAAGAAAATATTTTTATTCTTTTGAAGTCTTTACCAATTTTTGAAGGGCTTCTAAATTTTTTGTTCGCAATCTGAAAAAATCTACATTTTGTTTCAGATTAGGCTGAGCATTTCAAGTTTTCAATTAATTTTGAGTCTTTTCAAAACTTATAAATATCTCTTTAAATTGCTGAAATTTCGTCTACAAGCAATAAATGTTTAATTTTATATTTAGACACAAAAATTTTAAGGATTTTTTTTTAAATTTTCAAGGTTTCCTAAAAAATAATTTTTAATTTAAACAAATTTTAAACTACTTCTTGATTTCTCAAGATTTTGAAGTTTTTCAAGGATGTTTAAACTATATTTAAAATGAAAATAATTGATCTTCTATTTTAAGAAGTGTTCAGTTAAAAAATTCAATTTTTAATGTTACTAGCTTAGAATTCCTTAAAATAATACAATTTTAATTTATGTAATTGAAAAATGTTTAATTTGTAAGTGAAATTGTTAAATTTGGATATAAAAACAATAAATAAACACTTATTATTTCTAGAAAAAAATGAGTAACTTTAAGCAATATTTAGGAGTTTTAAAAAGATTCCAAATTACCATGCAAATTTTAAAAAAAATTCTCATAATCCTCCAGATTCTTTTTTTAAATATATTGTAAATACTTTTAAACCTTTTGAAATATTATCTTAAAATAATTTTTCATTATGAAAAATTGTTTTCAATTTTCCTAGGAATCTAAAGAAAATATTTTTATTCTTTTGAAGTCTTTACCAATTTTTGAGAAGCTTCTAAATTTTTTGTTTAAAATCTAAAAAAAATCTGCATTTTGTTTCAAATTAGGCTTATCATTTCAAGTTTTAAATTAATTTTGGATCTTTTCAAAACTTTTTAAATATATCTTAAAATTACTGAAATTTCTTCTATAAAATGTTCCATTTTTATTCAGACATAAAAGTGTTAAGGAATTTTTTTTTAATTTGCAGGATTTCTTAAAAGTTTGAGGAAAAATGCAATTCATTTTAAAAGATATTTAGAGTTCTGAATAAAAATTAATTTTTAATTTAAACAAATTTAAAACTATTTCTAGATTCCTCAAGATTTTGAAGCTTTTCAAGGGTCTTTAAACTATAGATATAATAATATGTTAATATAATGGAACTTCTAATTTAAGAAGTGTTTAGTTAAAAAATTCAATTTTTAATGTTTAGAATTCCTTAAAATAATATAATTTTAATTGTTGTGATTGAAAAATGTTTAATTTGTAAGTGAAATTGGTAAATTTTAATATGAAAATAACAAATAAACACTTATTATTTCTAGAAAAAAAATAAGTGACTTTAAGCAATATTTAGAAGTTTTAAAAAGATTCAAAATTACCATGCATTTAAAAAAAAATAATTTCTCGTAATGTTTCCAGATTCTTTTTTTAACTATTTTGTAAATACTTCAAAACCGTTTGAAATATTCTCTTAAAATAATCATTTTTCATTATGAAAAATTATTTTCAATTTTCATAGGAATCTGAAGAAAATGTTTTTATTCTTTGGACAATTTTTGAGAAAGCTTCTAAATTTTTTTTTTTTAATCTGAAAAATTCTACATTTTGCTGAAAAATGTTTGATTTGTAAGTGAAATTGTTAAATTTTTATAAAAGAAACAACAAATGAACACTCATTATTTCTAGAAAAAAATTAAGTGACTTTAAGCGATATTTAGAAGTTTTAAAAAGATTCAAAATTAAAATGCAAATTAAAAAAAAAAATTCTCATAATCTTCCAGATTCTTTTTCTTAAATATTTTGTAAATACTTTTAAACCTTTTGAAATATTCTCTTAAATCTAAACTTTTTGTTTGAAATCTGAAAAAATCTACATTTTGTTTTAAGTTAGGCTTATTATTTTAAGTTTTAAATTAATTTTTAATCTTTTCAAAACTTCTAAATATCTCTTAAAATTACTGAATTTTTTTCTGCAAACAATAAATGTTTTATTTTATATTTAGACATAAAAATATTACGGAATTTTTTTAAATTTGCAGGATTTCTTAAAAGTTTTAGGAAAAATGCAATTCATTTTAAAATATATTTAGAGTTCTGAAAAATAAAATGTTTAAACTATATTTAAAATGAAAATAATTGAACTTCTAATTTAGGAAGTGTTTATTAAAAACTTTAATTTTTGATGTTTCTGGCTTAGAATACCTTAAAATAATATAATGAATTTTTAAAATTTTAGAGTTCATTGATTAGTTTTTAACCTAGAGCATAGAAAATGATAACGTGGATTTATTTACATATATTTTTTTATTAAAAAATGTTAGTAGCTTCCATTTAATACGTATAAATTATTGAGCACTCGAATGCAAAACTTTGGAATTAAAATACTATTAAACTTGAATTTTAAAAGTTTAAAATTTAACAGTGGAGTGCTTTCATTTTCAGCTCAGCTTTCATTACTTCAAATGGATAAAATGTTTAGCTTCAGTGTTCGATTTTTTAATTTTCATTGACAGTAAAAAATGTTTGGGAGCCGGAAATGACCGAATAATTTATTTCTTCGTTTGAAACAGCCACCCTGAAAAAATGCTTTTGAAATGATTGTATTTGATTAAATAACCTGAAGAATATCTGTTCAATTGCTACATGAATATATTCCTAATTTGGGGCTTGGATTTTATAAGATTAAATTTGTGGGAGTGCTTTTAATACTTTGATAATAATTTATAAATTGCGACAGAGTGTGTGATACGTGTTGAAATTTGACGGTATCATTCTAGCATCATTATATAGTTTTATGATTCATCCGGATAAGCTGATTCGTAATAACGGAACGTGATGCAGAGAGTATCATGTTACGTGTGTCACGTACATGTTGCTATAACAATTCACGTGCGATAATAATACGAATTTTCATACGATGCCTGCAATCAATTCAATGCAATAATCAAAGTAATTTTTCTGCAGTTATCGTCCAGAAAGTGAAATCTGAGAACTTGCTAGAGGAATGTTAAAGAGAGAATATTCAGTACCAGTTTTGATATTGTGTCAAGAATTCTCTGGTGCATTAAAATTTCCATTTCCTAAAAATGTATAATTCTTCCTTGTTCATATTTGAGGAATTCTGCTTTTATATCTTTATTTGATAAATTTCCCGTTTTTATTTCAATTAACAGTCAATTTACATTAAAGAGTTGCGGAAACAATGTAGGAAAACGGTGTCAAACAAAACTGTTTTTCGTGTAGAACAAGATTTTTAAATCAACAGATTGAGAGATGTTTGAAAAACAGTTGAAAACATGTAATTTTGCAGTGCATTAATCGGCACGGTCGGGCTGAATAACTTTATATAAAAAGTTCGAGGACCCCTCGGAGGACCCTAAAGTTACGAGTGGGAAGTTTTTGTAAATGGTGCGCCTATACTCAATTTTTCATTAACTTAAAATGATCCCCTGAGCCGTTTTTTTAGTCGTGAAAAATTCATTAAAATTGCTGTGTATAAAAACTTTAACGCTAAATAAGCTGGTACAACCATAATTTTTATTTAATAAAAGAAAATTACAAGTTATTGCATGTACTTACAGTTTGAGTATATTTAGCAAGTATATTAGCACGTTTTAAACTAAAGAAAAGTTACAATTACATAATATTCAATGAAAATATAATATAATTAATTCGGTTAAACAAGGCAAATTTAAATTAAATATTTTTGTGAATTTAAAACTATTGTTTGTAAATTAAAGGTGTCTACTACTATATTCGCGAGCAACTTTAAGTAAATTTTGTGCATACTTCGGATGTGTCTTTTTCACTTTAAACATAATCCAAATTTTTTGAAAGTTTGCATGAGCTGATTCCACAGGTTGCTCCGACTAGAACCTCAATCCTTTCTTTTTTTTCTCACAAAAATCTTTAATATGAAAAAAAAACGTCGTGAACTTAAGAAGTTACTTTTATCTCTAAATCTAAATAACTTTTTTATGTCCACCAAGTTGGCAACGCCAACTTTAAACTTCCAAAAAGTGAAGCTTTTGCAGAATTGTGCTAGGTTTTTGCTGTTTTTTGCCGTAAATGATTTTTTGAAAAAATCAAAATTTGACCCCAAAAATCGAAAAAAAAAATTTTTTACTTCAGCCTTGCCAATTGATTAAAAAAAAAAATGTTGTGCTAGATACTGTGATAGAGGTCATTTCTGAATTTAAAAATGTAAAACTTGTGCTGAATTGTCCTTGGTTTGTGCTGTTTTGTGCCGTAAAGGATTTTTTGAAAAAATCAATAGATAGTATTTTCAAATAAAAAATAAACATTTTTTTACCATCATTAACCAATATTTTCAAAAATAGGATTTTCGAAAATCTGAAACTTGTACTGGGTTGTGCTAGGCTAGCACAAAAAATAACTCTAATATCAAATTTCACTTGCATTAATATTTTCACAAACAAACCGGATTTTTTAAATTTAGAAAGCATTCTTTACCCAACATTATCAAAAATAGGATTTTCGGAAATCTAAAACTTGTGCTGGGTTGTGCTAGGCTAGCACAGCAAATAACTCTAATATCAAATTTCACTTGCATTAATATTTTCACAAACAAACCGGATTTTTTAAATTTAGAAAGCATTCTTTACCCAACATTATCAAAAATAGGATTTTCGGAAATCTAAAACTTGGGCTGGGTTGTGCTAGGCTAGCACAGCAAATAACTTTGATGTCAAATTTCACTGACATTAATATTTTCACAAACAAACCGGATTTCTTAAATTTGGAAAGCATTCTTTACCCAACATTTTCAAAAATAGGAATTTCGAAAATCTGAAACTTGTGCTTGGTTGTGCTAGGCTAGCACAACAAATAACTCTGGTGTCAAATTTCACTGACATTAATATTTTCACAAACAAACCGGATTTTATTTAAAATTGGAAAAAATTCTTTACCCAACATTTTCAAAAATAGGAATTTCAAAAATCTGAAACTTGTGGTGGGTTGTGCTAGGGTAGCACAACAAGTAACTCTGGTGTCAAATTTCACTGACATTAATATTTTCACAAACAAACCGGATTTCTTAAATTTGG
Organism: Druon quercuslanigerum; assembly: GCA_010014905.2. Classification (NCBI taxonomy): domain Eukaryota; kingdom Metazoa; phylum Arthropoda; class Insecta; order Hymenoptera; family Cynipidae; genus Druon; species Druon quercuslanigerum. The sequence continues at coordinate 5,840 of JAAAKG020137750.1, forward strand.
AAAGCATTCTTTACCCAACATTTTCAAAAATAGGAATTTCGAAAATCTGAAACTTGTGCTTGGTTGTGCTAGGCTAGCGCAACAAATAACTCTGGTGTCAAATTTCACTGACATTAATATTTTCACAAACAAACTGAATTTTTTAAATTTGGAAAGCATTCTTTACCCAATATTTTCAAAAATAGGAATTTCGAAAATCTGAAACTTGTGCTGGGTTGTGCTAGGCTAGCACAACAAAAAACTCGAATATCAATTTTCACTGACGAATTTAGAAAATCTGAAACTTGTGCAGGGTTGTTCTAGGCTAGCACAACAAAAATAACTCTGGTGTCAAATTTTACTAGCATTACAATTTTCCCAAAAAAACCGGATTTTTAAATTCTGGAACGCATTCTTTACCCAAAATTTTCAAAAATAGGAATTTCGAAAATCTGAAACTTGTGCTGGATTGTGCTAGGCTAGCACGGCAAATAATTCCAATATCAAATTTCACTGACATTAATATTGTACTGACATTTTTAAAATCTTCAAATCATCTTAATTTGTTTAAAATAAAAAATCAAAGATAAAGCAGATGGAAGAAAGGAAAAAAATTAAGAAAAATAGAAAGAAAAAAATAAATAACTAAATGAAGAAAATGAAAAGCTTGAATACACTGGTTAACCACAAAATCCTGGAAAATAAAAAAAATCATAAATTTGAATACCCTTTCCTTCCTTTTTCAAAAGGAAGATACAAAATTAAAAAATAAATAAATGAAGAAACAGAAAAAGAGGAATAAAAATAAATAAGAAATAAATAAAGAAAGAAAGAATAAAAAAAATTCAAATTTCCTGCTTAACTACAGAATTTTATTTTTCCAAAACAAAAAAACATAAATAACGAAGATTAAAAAGAAGAACGAAAAAAAAGAAAAAAAATATAAAAAAATAACTTTTTAGTTAAAAGTTTATACTTTTCGAATGAAAAATAAAAAATTTTGTTAAAAATTTGACTTTGAGTTGAAAATTAAATTATTTTGCCACAAAATTCAAATGTTATTTTGAAAATTCTTTTTTTTTGGTGAGGAATTCTATTATTTTTCTATAAAATTTAACTATTTGTTTATAAATTAACTTTTTGGTTCAAAAATTTTTTTTTTATGAAAATTAAATTATTTTTCAAAAAAATTGAAGTGTTTTGTTGAATTTTATTATTATTTTATTATTTTGCTGAAAAATTCATCTGTTTAGTTAAAAATTACCTTTATGGTTAAAACCTTATAAATTTTGTGTAAACAATTTTTTTGGGTTGAAAATCTTTTGTCAACAAATTGAACAGTTTTTTCGAAAATTCATCTTTTTTGGTGAAGAATTCTATTATTTTTCTAGTAAATTCAACTGTTATTTAATTAACATAAAATATAATATTAATATTATTATAATATTAATTTAAAATATAAACTCGAAATCCCCTTTCTTCCTTTTTCCAAAGGAAGAAAAAAAAGATGAAACAGAATAAGAAGAATAAAAATAAAGAAGAAGAAAGAAAGAAATTTTAAAAATATTTATAAAAATTGAAATATCCTGCTTAACTACAAAGTTTTTGGAAATTAAAAAGACCAAAAATGTTATTTTTACCAAAGGAAGAAAAAAAGAAATAACGAAGAATAAAAAGAACGAAAATGAACAAGAAAAAATAAAGTAGAAGAATTTAAGAAAGGGTGTAAAAAGGCTTTCATCAAAATTTTTTATATTTACGGTAAAAAAATTTTATTTTAAACCGAGATATTCAACAATTTAATTTTTTGCAATGAAAATTCAATTATTTTGCCAGAAAATTAAACTGTTTGTTTAGAAATTAACTGCTTAGTTATAAATTAACTTTTTCGTTGAAAGTTTATATTTTTTAGAGGGAAAATTATAAAATTTTATTAAAAATTTGACTTTGGGTTAAAAATTAAATTATTTCGCCACAAAATTCGACTATTTTTTTTTTTTCAAAATTTATCTTTTTGGGTTAGGAATTCTATTATTTTTCTACAAAATTTAACGATTTGTTTGTAAATTAACTTTTTTGTTGAAAGTTTATTTTTTTGGAATGCAAATTCAATTATTTTCCCACAAAATTCAAGTGTTTTGTTGAATTTTATAATTATTTTGTTATTTTGCTAAAAAATCCAATTCATTGACAGAGATATTCAATAACAAAATCCTTTCAATCCCAGAATAAAAAATACAAATTTATTTTTTAAACTTCGAAATTTTTTGAGATTTGTTGGGAATAAAAAAAAGTAATTGTTCATCATAATTTTTTTTTTAATTATGGGGAATTTTACCTTTCAAAATTCTCACCATGATCATGAATGATTAAATTAAAATTATAATTAACCCACTTGAATTAAAAATTGGATAAAAAGTGGAAAATTAAAAAAAAAGAAAGCTTTCTAGGATTATTCTAATAGAATATTCTTATGAATAATTATAAATGGTTTAAAAAATACATTTTTTATATTAAATTGATTATTGCCTTACTATGCCTCTAAAGCTTAGATACAAATAAATATTTTTAAATTAAAAAATTTCTTATTTATAGCTTTGTAGGCGAGTTTTAAGTTTCATAATTTTGTATTTTAATGTTCTAAATTGTTTGGTTTCCATTCTAAAAGTAGAAAATTATCTGATTTTTGAATTACTTAAAGTTGTTGAACATTAAATTGAAAATTTTTATAGTAGCAAAATTTTCCGTTTAAACGATTTCTAATTAAACAATTTTGAATATAAAATCTTAAGATAGTATAATCTCAAAGGTAGGAGGCATACATAGGAACCTTATTTTGTATTATTTTTTATTATAATTTTAATACCCTGAAATTCTATGATATTTAGATAAACATTAAAAAAAATAAATTATTTAACAATGAAAATTACTTATTTGAAAATTTTAAGGGTACACACTATATTTTTATGTGCCACGCTCAATTTAAAATTTTTCCCTTAATAATAATGTATTAAGTTTGAAATTGAAATGGTTGAATTGCAAAAACTATAATTAACAATGTATTGAGTATACATTTTTTTAACAATTAAAATTTACTTAAATATAATAAAAATGCTTTAAATTCGAAATTATTAATTATTGTTGAAAAATGTTCACTAATTAATTTTTAAATTTTGTTTATTGGTAGATTTTTCAATGGTTTACATTTTTTATGTTCAGAAAATAAAATGCAGGATTATAAAAGATATTATATTAAATGTGACATCAATATTTCAAGAGTTTTGTTCTTGGTAAACCACTGTTTGTCATTCTAAATAATTATTTTGGAAATATAGAATTTTAGCTTTTTTCTCAGGAACAAAGAATTGTCAACAAAATACATGAAGTTTCAACCAAGTAGTTAATTTATTGAAATAAAAATGATTTAAAAAATTATTTAGTTAAATTTGTATTACAAAAAATTATTTGTCAATAAAAAAATAATTTTTTACGAAACATTTGAATTTTCTACCAAATAAATAAACTGTGTATTAAATATTTGATTTTTCTGTCGTGCCTTTTTTAATAAAAAATATCGATTCTTATTGAAAAAACAAAACAAAATTTTGAATAAACTAGTTATATTTACATCCTGATGTTAATTTTTAAAATAAGATTTTTTATTCAAAAAATTAGTTTTTCACCAAAAAGATAAATTTTTATAAAAACAGTTTAATTTTTAACAGAAAAGTTAATTAACAACCAAATATTTTTATTTTTTTTTAAATTGGCGAATCCTCTCAAACAAAAAAGCTAAATTAAGGCACAAAAAGTTGCATTTTTAATGCAACAGGATGAACTTTCATTCAACATGAATAATTTTTTGACAAAAAAGGCAATTTTTGAACAAAATACATGAATTTGCAACTTAAAAAAAATCAATTTTCAATCAAAAATATTAATTTTCAATCAAAAATAGAATATTGATATTTTTAATTTTAAAAATTAATTCTTAACAACAAAAAACGAATTTAGAACAACGTAGTCACATTTTCAATAAAATAGATAAATTTTTTGCTACAATGTTAAATCTTCAAATAAATTAATTTTCAATAAAAGAGTTCAATTAAAGTAAATTTCTGATTGAAAAAGATGTTTTTTTTTAAATAAAATATTATTTTAAATAGAGATTCTGTGCCTTTGTTGTAAAAATTATTTTGTTGACTATATCGAAAAATTTTCCAAGCCCCTTTTCAAAATAATCTTTGAAAAAAAATTTAATTTGGTAAAGTTCTAGAGTGAATATTTTCAACTCAATGCCTCGAATTGTAATTAATAATAAATTTACTACGATATGTTTTTTTTTGTTCTGAATTGGTTTTATCCAGCTTAAAATTTTTCCTTGTTTCCCCAATTAAAACTTTCTCCATTGAAAATAAACCGTGTGTTCAGCAGGAATTTTTTTCATAATTTTCAATTTGATATTCTTACAGAATAAATCTAAAATTTTCTGAATTTTAAAAATTTATTTTAAAATTATTTATTACTGATATAGTAAACCTCAGTACAATGGATGTTTATAATTTAAAATCCTGAATAATTTAAAAATTCCAAACAAGAATTAAAACTACCAATATTTTTAAAGTCACTTTACTTTTTTAAAGTAAATTAATTTTTTTATCAATTTAAAAGTTAAATTTCAAGCAATAATTCAATTTTCTACCCAATCCTTAAATTCTCAGCCAAACCAGATTAATTTAAAAAGTACCAATTTTTAAGAAAATATATAAATTGTTATTTAGAAAACGTCAATTTTCAATATAAAGTATTAATTTTCAACCAAAAATGGAATAATCATATTTTCAGTGGAAAAATTTCATTGCCTACCGTTCTGTACTATACATTCTGTAATTTTTTTACTAGAAAAATAAATTTTTTAACAAGAAGATTAATGTTCTGCCAAAAAACAGGAATTTTCAGCAAAGTAAATAATTTTCAACAAATTGTTGCATTTGAAAGCCAAAAAGCGAATGATCCACAAAAAGGCTAATTTTAAACTTGAAAATAGGATTTTTTATTTAAAAAATTAGTTTTTTACCAACTTTCTTAACAAAGTGGTGAATGCTCTCAAACAAAAATTATAAATCAAGGCACAAACTGTTCCGTTTTTAATGCAAAAGGATGAATTTTTCATCTAAGGAGAATAATTTTGCGATTAAAAATACCATTTTTGAACAAAATACATGAATTTGCAATTAAAAGAAATCAGTTTTTAATAAAAAATATCAATTTTTAATAAAAAATGGAATAGTTATATTTTTAGTTAAAAAATTAATTCTAAAAAAAACGAATGATGCATCTTCAAACAAATTAACTTTCAACAAAAGAATTTAACCTAAGTAAATTTATGATTAAAAAAGATGTTTTTTTAAAATAAAATATTTTTTTAAATAGACATTCTGTGCCTTTGTTCTAAAAATTATTTTGTTGACTATGACGAAAAAATTTCCTAAACCCTTTCCAAAATAAATTAATAATAAACTAAAGACAAGGTGGTTTTTATATTCTGAATTGGTTTTATCTGGCTGAACATTTTTCCTTGTTTCCCCAAGCAATTATAGCAAGAAAATAATAATTACGACCCTCTTTTGTTTTTATTTTCTCAATTGGTTTGATCCGGCTTAATATTTTCTCTTGTTTCCTCAGCCGGGGAGAAAGAAAGTAATAATTATGACACTCCTAGAGGAGGAAAAAAAGAATAAAAATCTTGATTTGTAAGACTGAAGAGAACCATAATCCTGGCTGGAAGTTATCGTCAGGATCCTGAGCCCTGAAGCATCTGTGTCGGACAATAGGGTGTTCAGCAAATTGAGGTGGATCTCTCATCCGAGTTTTTTACCCTCCACACTCATCAAAAAGTTTTCCTCAAACTCGCACAGTCCTCTATTCACTTCACCGTAATTTAGTCCAATTAAGCTCAAGTTATCAGCTTAGTTCTGATTACTCCTGACTTCATATAAAGTTCTCTACAATTGACCATACCCATTTTAGTCTAAACTCATTAGTTCCAGCATGTGCACGAGGGCCGAATTATAAAATATCCGAACTACAAAATTCTCGAAGTCGAGAAATCGATTTCGAATTATTATTTTGAATTTAAAAAATAGTATAGAAATAATATTATATTAATAATTTTTTTGTGCAAAAATATTTGAATATTAGATTTTTAATAAATAATTTCAAGTTTGTATATTTTATAATTCGGCAATTCTCTGCCAGGAATTTTATTATTTACAAATTTTTCAATCGGAAACATTATAAACTATTCAGAAATTTTTATACTTGAGCATTTTGTAATTAAGGAATTCTTTACACAGAAGTTTTATTATACGAGAATGATATTTCGGGATTATTCAGTCTTTCCAAAATTCCCGAATTTAAACAAATAAACTTTGTATTTATTTACCAATAATCTTTATTTTTAATATTTGGGAGTTTTCTGCCGGGTATTTTATCATTATGAAATTTTCCAATTCAACAATATAAAAAATATAATATAAAATAATATATGATTTAATATTATAATATTATATAAAGACTGTAGCAGGATAAGCATGGTCTGGGTGCCCCCATTCGAATGTGATCCATATTGCGAGGGAAAGTGACTACCCCTATAAGATAGATTTACCCCAAGTATCAAAAAAAGAAAAAATTTCACGAAAGTGAAATGACAGAATATTCATTCTGTCATCTAAGAAAACAGTGACGATGACTAATACGCAGCTTCAAAATAATATACATATGTTTTGTATATATGAACTTTGTATATGTAAATTGTTGGGTATCGTGTGTGCATATAGTGTTTATATATTTTGTTATGTAATTAATACAGTATGTATATAGTTGTATATAGTATAAATAAATTAAGGGATGATAATCTGACTGGCTACTTCCACGTGATGCATCCTGGGCAAACATGAAATTAGTTTGGCGAATGTCAGCAGTAAACAAAAAGAAGTATTTTTCTA
>JAAAKG020137751.1:0-12824 GCA_010014905.2 Druon quercuslanigerum
GGTGGCGCGTTTATCATCCCAATTTTTACGGATTCTCTTTTTGCTGGCGTTGGGCAATCTCCCCCCTCATCTCTGACGATACGATAGTCGGCCTCAGCCGACTATGCGCCCTGAGGCCCTCAGGGCGCAGTCCCATGCAGGTAGAATAGTGGAACAGTTTTGGCCAATAAGGTGCCTGCACAAGATCTAGCAGTCACCTCATTGGTCGAAACTGTGCGACTATTCTATTAATCTACTTCCATGGGACTGCGCCTTCAATCGTTCTGAATCTGTCATACCCAATTAAAAAACACCATTGGGAACGATGGTATATTATTTTCAATCGCTCGCAATCGGATCATTATTTTCTAGAAGGGATCACAACTTGTTCATTTTTGGTATGTTTTTTGCTATTTATAATTAAAATTTAATATACTTTATTCATGAAAAGCTTTAAATTGAACATGTCAAACTTGAAAACTTTCGTATTATAAACTTATAATCCGGGAAAAGTTTTAGACAGAGCAACGACAGTGAATTTATTTGTTTATTGAGAGTTTTACAATTTTGTAAAAGCAAATTCTTGTTCTTAATATAAAGTTCAATTTATAGCTTTTTCAATTCTTAAATTATTCAGTTTATTATTATTTTATATTATACTTTTTCCGAGAAGTGAACCACTCCGATATTCCTCGTATTCTTTCAAAATATTCCCAGATATTCAGTCAATATTTCCATATTCACAGATATTTCGATGTGTTTCCAAGTATTCGGAAATATATCCAAATATTTTAAGGCATTTCTCATAGATTCGATGAATTATTCCATATCGTTTCGATTACGTTTAAAATTTTAAAGTTTTAAATTTAAATATTTTATTCTTGATGAAGAACCTAGTGCAGGGGTCTCCGCAATTTACAGGTGCAGCGTGACCCAGAATCACCTTTTCAATATATACCAATTTTTTTCTCGGCGGGAAATTGGCAGAAAATTTATGACCCCTCGAAACAACACTCTGATTCTGGAGAACCCTTTTTTTCTGGTATAACTTGACAGACATGAAATGAAAAAAAAAATTTATTTAAAGTATTTAAAGTAGGTAATTTCTGATAATTGTTCACAAATAATTTTTTTCAACATTAATAACACTAAATAATTAATAAAATACTTATGATAAAAATAAGTGGTCACAAATAAATTCAAAGCGCTCGAAATTGAGGAGTTGTTTTATAAATTGAGAATGTGTAAATCAAATTATTTGAGATTAAAATTTTGAAAACAGAAAAATGTTAAAACTTTAAATTTTTTATCACTTACAATTCAAAGGAATTGAAATTGCATTAGTGCTTTCAAATAAAAATAATTTTCAATTCGATGCGACTCTAAACTAAATTGACAGTTTCAAAGTCATAGCTGCCTAAATTATAGAATTGATGACCGGGATGCAAGAACCGGTTGGTTCCAAAAAAACACGTTTTTTCAATGAAAATAAAATGCGAAAAAAAGTAAAAGTTCTTTTTTTTAACAAAACAAGCGATGCACCAAAAAAACCTCTGCTGAAGAAAAGATGCAGTTTTAAATTCTCTATATTTTAAAATTTTTAGAACAAGGATTTTCGAAGAAAAATCGCATCCCTACTCTCTTGACATGGGTAATACTATTTTTACCCGTTTCGAACACTCGCCCGGTTCTTGCATTCCGGTCGTAAATTTTAAATTGTTGTTACATTAAAAAATAAATAAAATTAATTCGACAAGTTTGTCTAAAATAAAAAAATTAATTTTTCATCATTTTCACTGACCAATGTAAAAAAAAAAATTATATACCTTTGAAGATGAATTATTCGAAAATAAATTTTAAATAAAAAGTATTTAAAAATTTTTTAATAGTAAGGTTTTGAAAAACGCAGTCGCAACTTTTTATTTAATTCTTAATATTTAATAATTTGTTACTATGGATTTTAAAATTGATTATGTGTTTAATATTAGGCAATAGAAACCCAGGGAAGCGTAAATTTCTCGCTACTTTTTAATATTTTACATTACTTAATTGGGATATAATTTTTATGTAATTGTAATAATTATACATTCAAGATATACTTTAGATAAATTAAAGTCTGAATTTAAAAATTAAATTTTGAATTATTCATGAAAAGATTTTTAGGGAGTTTAAATTGTGAGTATAAAACATTATAATTGCATTAAATATTTTATTTAGCAATATTAAAGTAACGAAAACTAAACCTTTATTATTTATTTTCGTAATTCTCAATTTTAGCGTGACGTTTTTAAATAGAAATAAGAGTCTCAAATTTGAGGGTTCTCATCGGCTCGAATCCGATTTCTGTAAATTTAAAAAATTTTAATTTTAAATAATTTACTAATGAATTTATGAAATTGAACAAAATAATGAGTTGAAAATTAATTGAAATAAATAAATGTATAATTATAATGAAGTATAAAAGAAATACAATTAAATATAGATTAATTAAAGAAAAAATATGTTTCAACTAAAATGATGTATCAAGAACGAAAAAAAAAAGTTTCACTTTCAGCTATAAGTTGTAGAATTTTGAATAAAGAAGATGAAACAGATTAATTTATAATCAAGCGGTTGTGATTTTTAACCAAAAAGGTGCAAATTTCGACTAAATACATGCACCTTTAACTAAAAAAACAAAAAGGAATTTTCAACAAAAAAGAATGAATTTATATCAAAATTGCTGAATTTTTAATAAATTTGTAAAATTAAATTCATTTTTCAAATTGTTTCCTATGCGTCCCACTTTTATTTATTCTCTATTGAAAATAAACAGTTGTATAAAGCCCAGATAACAATTCTAGCGAACTATGCGCTCATGGCGCAGGAACTCATTGTATATTTTCAAGCACGACGTTACGTTCAGATCAGCAAGAAGATGTATCGTCCATGGAGACTAGAGATGGGACCTTACCGTTCCCTTTTTACTTGCAGAGGTTTCTTAAGTTAAAATAAATACGATGTCAGAAGATTAAAAAAATTAAATACAATAATTTATATTAAGAAAGGATCAACAATAATTACATACCTATGAGCTAGAAGACGGTCGTAGCTGGTATTTTTTAAAATACTTTTACAAATTGAACATTTTGAAACTGCCTCATTTTAAACTTTCAGCCGTTTAAACTTCAGTTCTTCCCAAGGGATTTTTTCCCTTTGCACTTCCAACTTTTGATTTACTCATTTCTTACCTTGTATAAAAAACAATTCATTTAATCTGCATTCCGGAAAAAGTGAGGTTATATTATGCTCTTTTCCCTCATCCTCCTTTCCAGTCCGCCATTTTGTTATATTAATTACATTTCTTACGTATAATACGTAAATATCGTAGTATACGTATAAAACTTCGAGTTACGCGTAACCGTGCAACCCTGGTCGTATGACGGGTAAATTTACCAGTTTTACCTGGTAAAACCCATATTTTAAATAAATTATTTTTTTTTTTAACTATAATTTATGGTGTCAATGAAGTTTTATGTCCTGCAAAGTATAATTACAGAAAAAATTGCCTTAAAAATGAAAAATTTCACGAATCAAGTAAAAGTACGGTATTATAACTTCAAAACTTAAGCAGATTAGGCGGTGATTTCGAAATTGTACTTTCTAAGTTTCACTGAGTAATAAAAAATTGAATGTGTAACATCACAGTGTGATCCGATACATATTTCCGGTCATAATCGAAAAGGTAATTGTTTAAAGAATTAAAAAAACGGGTAATATTTTCTTTCTACACACTATACAGTCAGAAAAATAATTGATTAAATAAGTTAAATTTTTTTGAACAATGAAGAATTGTTTAAAAAGTCATGGAAAATATTCAAATTGTCCATTTCGAAAATCAAAAATTTTCCCATCTTAATTAATTGGGCTTTTGCAGTGGCCGGTGGCACTTGCCCACTATAGTGAAAAAAAAATTTCAATGCATTTTTTGATCATCCTAATATATATGAATTCATTTTTAAAAGGCAATTATAATTTAATGTGTTATATTATATTACAATTATGATACATTATTCCAATTGTAAAATACGGCTCTGATTATGTCTAATACTTTAAACGTTATACGTTCAATATAATTATGAATAAAAGTAGGTTATTGTAACGTTCAAATCATATCTACTCCCCCCGCCCATTAACAAGTAAAAATTATTTAAAAATATCTATTTATTATAAAGAAAAAATCCAGATAATTAAATTCAATTTCGCGTTTTGAAAAAGTGAAATTATTTTATATCCTTTCTATTCCTTTTTTTAAATTCTTTGATGTTTTCAAAATTCGTGTTTTCAAAATCCTGCCGCGTAAGGCTTGAGATTTGTTGGTTATATTGCACACCGAACATGTATTTCATTATTATCTACAGTCTCTTTTTTCTTATCTTGCAATCATTTATGTATTTCAATTCGGATTGTGTGTAAAAATGATTGGAAAATGAATTTAATTACTTTTAATTAGTTATTTTTTCATATTTTGAGTTTTACCGCATTTACCAATTTACAACACATGACCGGTAAATGACAGAGCGTTGTCAGTCCCATCACTAATGGAGACGCATATACCAGACATGTCGTGTAACGCACGTGCCTGCGCTCATGATGCAAGCTCTCAGTGCGCGTGCGAAGAGGGTATTAAAATTGTTTATTTTTAGTTCAATTTTGAATTTTTTTAAATGTACAAAAGTCCAGCTTAACTGGATTGAGTTGAATAGACATTTTTTTTAGAATAAGATAAATTCGTTAAACCTGCATTTTTTTAGGGTTTCTTTAAAGAAACTTGTTTTTATTTTGCCTCTATGAAAACAAAATTGTTTGCTGTTCCATAATCGTGCTATGCAATATTTTTCACATTTTTGGAACTTTTTAAACACAAAGAATGCATTGTCGAATGCAAGAGCCATATAAATCTCCGTTCATTGTGGAAAAACTTCGAAAGCGTCAAACCGTCGAAATGGCATTACATTAAAATTGTTAGACTTTAGAGAACAAGCACCAGGCTCGGTCAACTCAAAAAGGGAAAATGGCGAATTTTTAGAATATTGACGCGGGGGGCTGAGAGACAGCGAGGGGAGTCAAATTAGTTCTCATGCCCATCGCAGATAACGCTGACGCGAAACGCTGAGGACCACGTGCATGCACGCAACGTAAATTGTTTGTTGTGAGTCGTTGTGGACTTAACAAATATAATGACAAGCAAGTAATAGAGTTTATAAAAAGGAGTTGATATCGACTGCTTGCTTGGAGGAGGTGCCGATGATAAGATTTGAAGTGTCATGCTGACTTAATTTTGAAGGAAGGAAGCCTTCTCTACCATAAGATTATCTTGGTTGTTTTTTCTGGATCCTGTTATATTCTCACAAAGTTCAGGTGGGTGTTTCACTGTTGTTCCATCAATTTACGGCCTGCATGTTTTTCGGAGCATGGGGTCTGTTGACGGGGACATTACTGATAGTGAAATCAATCAGAATATTTTGAACTTGGGCATAGAAGGCCTTCAAGCTGAATTTAACTCCACGAAGACTGGAATCCTCAACCTTCATAACCTCAATACCATAATTGATAAAAGCATAGAAAGGAATGAAACCTCTTTCCTAAACCAGGAGACCTTTAGCCCGGCTCCAAAATAAATCGAGGGCTCTCTCAATTCTTTTCCCGCTAATCAGAATCCCCCTTTCACTGCTGTTAAAACGAGTTTTGGTATGCGAAGGAAGGGTCATGAAATTAAAAAAAGTAGCAACTCCCTCACCACCAAGGTCAGACACACTAAGTCTAACTCAACCGCAAACTCCTTTCGGTCGCCCAGACTCAAAAATAGGTACTCCCTCTCCAATAGAGGCCCCTACTCTATCAAAGATGCTTCCAAGGAAGAAAATCCTATGGACCCTTGTAACGTAGGAAAAATTTTACACAAATCCTTTAATAATGTGACAGATATTAAAAAGAAAGGGAAGAGTAGGTTTACCGTCTTATGCAACTCAGGTGAATGTGCCAACCGCATAGTTGATAACCTGCATAATATATGCCCCAGGCTTAGCGCATTCTTTCCCAACTACAGGGTCTCTCGTGTAGGAGTCATTAAGGGAATTCCTACAGATCTGACGATGGATGAGCCAAGAGCTAACGCTATCTCTCCAATTCCAATTCTAGACACCTCCAGATTATCGAAGAAGGACGAAAAAGGTAACCTGGTTCCTTTAAAAACCGTCTTGGTAATTTTTGATGGACAACTCCTTCCCCAGGATATCAAATTGTATTACACTCCTTACAAGGTCTCTCCTTACATCCTTCCTGCAAAACTCTGCTACGGCTGTGCTAGACATGGCCACGTGAAAACCCAGTGCAAAAGCCCTAGATGCCTATTCTGTGAGGAAAAACCCCATGAAGGCCAAAACTGCCCTAATAGAAGTTCATCTCCCCTCTGCATTAACTGTAAAGGCTCACATTGGACTGTTGACTAACAATCCCTTTATACGTTGATAAGAAAGAAATTCGCAGAATTTCTACACTACATGATATCAGTATCAAAAAAGCAGCTTTTCTTTACAAAAGAGAAAAAGCGTCCCCCCAAGGGTCCCAAAATATTGACTCTGCTACCACTGCTCACCTAAAAACCTCTAAAAGCACGTCCTCCCAGGGACTAGATAAAATCGACTTTCAGTTTATTTAAAAACCTTCCGGAAAATACTCTTAATACATTTATTAAACATATATAACCTAATCTTGGACGGAGGTTTCTTTCCAGATAACAGGAACTAATTCTTAGTTTTCCTAATCGAAAAACCCAATTCGGGAAAATGCCGTTCTGTTGCCTGGGAGTCCTGCTTTCTGAAAATCATGGAAAGACTAGTAATTAACAAACTGAACTGGTGGCTTGAGAAGTCTTTAGCCCTTTGTCCTTCTCAGTTTGGAATCCGTAATAATAGATCCTGTGCTGTCTACCTTGATATTTTTTCTACATTTCTTAATAACTCATACACAGCAGCCTTATTTCTAGACGTTGAAGCAGCTTATTCTTCAGAGTCGACGATAAAAACGTAGGACCATATAAATTCAGTAGGGACCTCCCTCAAGGCTGTATATCAAGTCCGGTTCTTTATAAAATTTATATGTTAGACTCAGAGAATCATCACCAACCACTCTGCAAAATTTTGCAATATACAGATGACATTGTTATTTATTTTACCTCAGGTGATCTAGGGGAATGTATCTACATCTTGCAAGAAAGTTTGGATATTCTCAAAAATTTCCTAAAATCCAAAGGCTTAAACATCTCTATCAACAAATCCAAAATGATGATCTTGACTCAAAAAGAATCCCTTCCATTTGACGCATATCTTACACTAGACAATTAAATTATCCTTCTTGTACTCGAAACTAAATTCCTAGGCATTAACTTCTACTGTCACCTCATTTGGGAACCCCACTTCCAATCCCTCATTCTGAGACTAGAATCAGTTATCTACATTATAAAGTTCTTAAGAGGACTTGGTGGGGCTCAGGCCCGAGAGCCTTACGCATGATATACCACTCTCTAGTTTGAAGTGTTTTAGAGTATGGCTGTCAAGCCTTCTCTATTTACCACACCAAAATGTTCGATAAAATTTGCAAACTACAAAATACCTATTTTTTCGTATGAAATTTCTCAACAGAAAATTTATACTAAAAATATTTTCAACTGAAAATCACCCTCTGTTCCAAGTACTCTACCACTTAGACCAGCGTATACAAGAAGAGGACAAACTCAATCTTCGCCAAGCTTTCCCACTCCTCAATGCCTTCGCTTTCTTAAAAAAATATACTCCCCACATTATTTACTCTGTCACTCCTATAAATTATCTTCTTGATTACTCCATCCAATTTGAAAATCACAACATTGATCTTCAGTTGCGTGAAAAACTACAAAAAAGTTCTCAACCAAATTTAGAATTTAGAAACTTCATACAAAACAACCATAAAGATGACTTTATCTTCTTTACAGACGGCTCAAAAAAAGCTGAAACTCAACACACAGGAATCGGCATCACGTGCCCCTCCATCCAGATTTTTAATAAACATAAACTTTTCCACCTAGCCTCTATTTTTACAGCTGAAGCGATTGCCATTTGTGATGCCCTTGATACCATACTAAGTGGGAGACTATACCCATCAGTTATCTGTTCTGACTCCAGAAGTGTTCTTTCTTCCTGTTTTAACTTCAACATGCTGAAATGTAACTCATTCTACATCTATAAAATTAAAATCCTTCTCCATATAGCTAAATCTAAAAACATATTAATTTACTTTTACTGGATTGCTGGTCATAAAGAAATCTTTGACAATGAGCTTGCAGACAAACTTGCAGGACTATCTTACACGGATGGCACTTCTTTAGATGACAGAGTCCCTCATACATATACCCTCATATCCCTCATACCACATATCCCTCATACACATCTCTAATATATTCCTTATGAATGAGAGTAAAAATATAAATGTAGGCCTCCACTACTTTAAATTTAACTTCACTGAATCCCCTAAACCTTGGTTTTTTAACAATAATTTAAGTAGAAGTAATATAATCAACATATCACGCCTAAGTAGTAATCACTACGCCCTGGTAGATAGCCTTGCCAGAGTCAACTTTGCTGAATCCTTCTCGTGTCCCTGTGGAGATGAAACGGAGGACATAAACCATGTTGTTTGACCTTGTCCTCGATTTCTATACCTAATTTCCTATAGTGCTTTCGGTATAAAAAAGTCCTCAGTTACTTTTTTAGTAAACCTTGTTTTGATTGTAAATATGAAAATTGATAAATGTGACCCTTCTTATCGCTTTGCATCGTTCAGTTATGTTTAGCATAGTTTATATTTCATAGCTCAATTTGAAAAAGGTGTGGTTAGAAGAACTATTTTTGAATTAAGCACAATGATTTTAAACGAAGTCTTGGAAATTGAAATACCGTGCAAAACGAAATATAAGTGGAAGAAACCTTTTTGTAAGCCCTCACAATTAAAGTACACTAGAACCGGGTTTATATTTGCTGTCCGAGAGGCGAGGAAGTAAGCATTCACTTATATTCTCTCGGAAGAGAATACCACCAATGCTGCTCAGCGAAGGGGAAATAGCCGCGCTGCGGTCTCATTTGCTTGTTTCTCACGTGGTACTCTGAGGTGGTTGATGTCAGGCGGATATGAATGAGAGATATGCAGGGATATAAGCGCGAAAGGATATAAGTGAGAGAGAATATAACCGCGGTTTCAGCGTATTTCGTATTTTTAAAATGGAGTTGAGTGAATGAAAGAAACTTCAATAAATACCAAAATAATAAGACTTAAATTTGCATTCCATAATTTTAAAAAATACACATTCAAATAAATAGTAGGAGTATGCTGGGGAGATTTAATGAAATTATTATTTACCCTGACGGACTAAGCGAACGGAAATGATACTCTGCAGCGTACCCTTATAATATCCACATAGTATCCCTTCCGTATAATGCAAAAAAAACTTCGAAAACAGCAAGATGGGCATTTAACTTGTCGCAATTCGGATTCTACGTCAAATTTGCCATTAGAATGTCACGCAGTAATTGCAATAGTTTTCAAGCGCATCCATAGTCGCTTAAGTAAAAAACGAAATAAAAAAACGATTGTAATTATTCCGCGACCTTTTCACAGAAAATTTAACGTAGAATCCGAATTGCAATAAATTAAAAGTTCATCTTACTATTTTTTATTAGTATTTGTTGCATGATATGGAAGGGATACTATGTGGATACGATAAGGGTACGCTTTAGCGTATCCTTTCCGTTTATTCGGTCCGCGAGGGTAAGGATCCACAGTTTATTTTATGTTAGTCAGTTGCAAGCTTATTTATAATTAAAATTAGCAGAAGAATTGATACCATTAAGAGTAACTTGGGTCATTTTTTTGTAAAGGGTAGCGTACTCCCAACGATAAATTCTGATAAAATAGACTTCTTTTTAATAATTTTGAACTTAGCATTGACAATAAATAAATGATCTACATAAATTCGATTGAGATTGTGTTTAATAATAAGATAATCAAGCAAATGGGGTCTAACAACAAAAGTGAGGTTATGAAACGACTTGCTCCATTACTAAGTCATTCTTATAGGAAAATGTAAGTATATTCCTACATTTAATGATTAACACCATTTAATGATAAAGATAAATTTAGTGGTTTCGAGTAATGTTGTAACAGCATGGTTATCACAATATCAAAATTTCAAAACTCCCTGACCTTACCTTCAACCATTTTTCATCTTCCCTGCCGTTGTCAATTTTTATTTTTGGTGTAAAAACAACCTCACATCTAGGAGGTGAAATCTTTAATGTAACAAATGTTGTTTTTAAATATATTTTACACTTTTTTAATGCCAACAGTCATGCAGAATTTTGTAGGGGGTCATGTACAAATTACGTAAGACATACATAAAATTGGTCAAATTGCAGGCAAACTTTAGTATCTAAAGTGGCAATCACATTGTCATTAAGAATTTCATATATAACAACGAAAGTTTATTGAATCACATTTAAAATTTTTAAATCTAAAAGGGGCATTTCTAAAAATAACAAACAAGAATCAAACGCGTACATTAAATATGGAAAGCTTATTTAAGGTTTGGAGTTTGTTGAAAAAGAGCGCGAGCCTTTATTAAGTTTAAAAGCTGTAACGTATGAAAATTACGAAATAATTTCTAACGTGAATTATGGTCTATTCTGGCCTCGAATAGTTTCACAATAATTTTGTACACAGAGAAAGCCGTGAGGATTAATTGACTAAAGTGCATTTTTCCTATTGAAAGAAAACTGTTTCTGCACATATCTTCGAGAAAATATACTGCGTACGTTAGGAATTTATAAAAGAATAAAACAAATATTGCACATTCTGGAAACTTTTCATTAAGACCTTTGATCTTTATTTGAAAACGGAGGTTAGGGAATAATAAACAAACCACCCCATCTGATTCTCGCGCATGTGCAGATGAAGTTTATCTTTTTTTAATATTTATAAAAAAATAATGCATTCTAATGACAAATAAACTTCTGAGCATTAAATAGAAGCCGGAAGAGCAGGTAACGAAATAGTTTAGATTTTTTTTTACTCCGAAAATGTTTTTAAGCAATATCGCTGATGACGATTTTGTTGTCAAAATATACTTTTGAGTTTTATTATCCGATTTACAAAAAAATAAGTTTATATTTTAAGCTACATTTTATAGAATTTTTGTTTGCTTAATAATTCTGTGTTTATTACTCCACTGTAACTACAAATATTTTAGTAGAAAAAAAAGACTCACGCAAATGACGATTAAAACGACAAGAATCGAGGGCGCCAGACTTTAAGGTTTATACAATATTATTTGTTTGGCTTGAAAAATTTGCATAAATTAGAGTTTTTCTCCTCCAAAGTTTACAAACTTGATTTATTAGATGGGTTTTAGGTTAAGTGTCAAAACAAAGGTGAAAATCCGTATCTCCTTGTACAAAGTGAGGCTGGGGCACCTAACGTTAATGACGTTTGGGATGTTCTTATATAAAATTTAAGTCAATGGGAACAGAAATTTAAAAAAACGAACTGAACATTTTGTAGAGGATCATAATCAGTATTTATTAAATAAGAATAAAAATAAGCAAGAGTATTTATATTTGAATGTTACATTACTGGGACAGTCTAGACTGGGATAGTCGAGTTCTTAACTCGAAAAGATAAACTTTAAATAAAAAATGAAAGAATCAATTTTAATTAAACTTATTAATTTTTAACCAAGCAAAAGGGATTTAAAACAAAATTGTTTAATTTTTAACTAAAATGATGAATCTTCGGTAAAAAAATTTAATTTGTATCGAAAATTTTAATACTTGATGTTTCGAGCAAAAAATATTTTAATTTAAAAAAAAACAATTGATTAAAAAAAACTAATTAGTCAATAAAGAAAAAAATCTCATTTCAAATGTTGAGCTTTTAAGCTAAAAAAAATCAAAAGAATTTTTGACAAAAAACTAGAATAACAACCAAAAATATGCATTTTCAACTAAAAACGCTCAGTGTTCAGGAAAAAATGGAATATCTATTTTTCATTTAAAAAATTTAATTTCAAAGAAGAAGAAACGCATTTTGAACAAAATATTTTAATTTTTAACCAAGAGAGTGATTTTTTAACTAAAATGATTAATCTTTTACAAAAAGAGATGAACCAAATAGTTGAATTTTTAACCTAAAAGATTGATTTTCTACTGAAAATAAGACAAATTTTCAACAAAACAGATTAATTTTCAAGGAAATACAGTGAGACCCTTCAATAGCTCTTCTTTCTATAGCCATTCCTAGAATTCTCACACAGTGGGGAAAAGAGCACTTTTTGGGACCAAAAATAGCCGACTTCTCAATTCGATATTTACTTAGATCCATTCATTGATATTTTCGCAAAAAGTTATATAATTCGTAAATTTACTTTTGTTGAACAAAACTGTAACTTATAAATAAATATCTTGCATTTTGTTAATTATTATAAACAAAATAGTGCATATAACGGTTAACTGCTGCAAATTCGGAATTCGAATGTACTACTTACATAGGTTTTGTCAGAAAAATGTAAATAATCAATTTTCAATTGCAAACAAGCACCAAATAACAATAATAGTTAATAATTTAAACAATTTTTATAAGAGAATTCACTTATTTGGCACAATCGGGATCCCCTTTTCTCAGATTTTCATTTATTCTGTAATGAGCGGATATAATTCGCATTCCTGACGTTACGAACAGCACCATCGGTGAAATAAAACGCGCGGTTTTATTATTTGAAA
>JAAAKG020137752.1:0-12824 GCA_010014905.2 Druon quercuslanigerum
GCAATTCTGAGGTCATATTCGGTTTCAGCGACCCCAAAAACATAAGGGTACACTGGTCTCGCTTCTGGGACAGACCAATTTTTTTTGTGGTGCTGTGTTATAGGAGTGTTCATAATTAGACGTGTTCGACAAAGCCTGGTTTTTGCCCCATCATTCACGGACTGGGTTGCAGCCAAGTGCATGGTTAATATTGTTATTAATATTATAAGAGAAGTTGTAGGCTCCAGAAGCTAAGATACTTCGTTCAACACTATTCCTTAAAGAGCGCTCTGTAGACGCGGATGACCTTACGCGACAGAGGGCATAGCTGCAGGTGAGGTTTTACCTCTGAATACTTATTTAGAGCTACCAACCTTTGTGCAATGTTAGGTGGAAGATTGTTGATGGAGCAGAGGATGTGATCTCGAAAAAACAGCCTTTAGCCATAAAGAAGATCATGATATTTCGCCCGTTCTTCTTCCTCCTTTGTCTTGATGTTACCTACGCCTGGTGCCGAGAATTAAATCACGTAAATTATTTTGGTCTTCAGATCTTAGAGGACCATATCAGGCTTTGTAGCGCTGATAAGTTGAGTGGTAAAGGATACGAAAGTCCAGTAGATCTTATACTGATCATTCTACACAATGAAAACCAGTTCCCCATGGGTCTATTTTAAGATGGAATTATATCAACACCATAGTAATGCTGAAGATTTTGATATAACTCTTTTAGATCCACATTGGTTCTTCATGTATCCGTAGCGTGCATACTTTCAGTGTCCTTTTCTTTGACGTTTGGCAGTTGTTTTAGCAAACACATATATTCATTTTACACTAAGGTAAACTTGGGTGTCCATAACGCTATCTTGACTGGAAAAAAAATACCTGGCTATACGATCTCAATCCAAGAGATTTGAGAGACATATTGTACAGACTCATCTATAAATCTTCTCTACGTATAATGTCGTATAATATACCATGAAGGGGATTGTCAACATGTTTTCTTAGTAGAATAAAATATTCTGCTTCATGTGCACGACTTTTGAGCACCACAGATTTTAGTGATGCTAGGCCATGTGTAGTGTCGCTGGAATAAAATGGAAGACCAAGCTCCTTTGAGGCTCTATCTGCGGCAAGGTATAGAAACTTTTCATCATTGACGACTTTATGTTGATGTGCGAGTCGCATATGAACACATAAACTTTTTGATAAGGTTTCCTTGCTGGTTCGGTAAAAAAAAATCGGCAATACTATATTGACAAACATGGACGTGTGAAAATTTCACAGAAATATCTTGTAAACTTAAATTTAATCAGTACTGTACTTCGTAGTTGCAATGTCAATGAACATAATTGTAAAATATATGAAACGTAAAATAAAGTTGAATGATCATTTGGGTAAAACGCGATCAAGCTGATGCTCAAGAAACTTTAACTAAAAGTTTCGTAAACATTAAGATTCTGTGACTAATAAGGGAGGCTAGGATGGTGATGTGTTCTTTGTATGTCAAGAGCTTAGCGCCAGTAAGCCAATAATTTGTAGATAGTAAGTGAACTAACAAACAAGGTTATAGTTAGTCAGCAAAATATTGCAACAGTATGTGTCAGCAGCTTGCCAATCTCATCCGAATTTGTATGTAACAAACGCCGTCTGCAGTCAATAGAAGGACGCGGCGCAGTTCAGATTTATATAGCGCTAGATTTCGTCCATAGAACAATATTTCTTGTTGAACCTAATCGAATTGATATGTTTGAATAAAAGTTATCAAATTCAAAATGACTTAACAATTTGGCGGTCGAAGCTGTTAGATTTTAATATATTGGTCTGAAACTTGGTGCAATGGTGTTTTTGGGGTCAATGATTTTCAATTGGAGATCAAGAGTTACAAATTTAAAATAGCGGATCCAATATTCAGGCCAAACTATGTTAAATTATTAAATATTTTTTTGAAACTTGGTGCTTGAGGTTTTAATTTAGTCTAACGAGATTTTTCAAAAAAAGCTCTAAATGCTTGTTATGTATCACTATTTTCCGTTCACTTTTTGCGCATTAGAAATTTGTATGCAAACTTTCGGAAAGCGCAAAACTGTGCAAATTTTTATGTATCTACAGACAATTTTAACAACAGAAAAATATAAGTAAGAGAAAAAACTTTGCCCTACTCTTTTCGATATGGAAGGGATGAAAAATATACTCATAAATAATCTATAACTTATTTAACTTGTTTAACTTTATGATTACGTTAAGCTATCTATATTTTCGTTAAAGGTTCGTTAAAAAGCTTCTTGAATAAAAATCCCTGTATTATATTTTCGAGATGTACTAACACTACAGTCAGGATTTATAATAGAACACCTTGGTTATTATCGTAAGTATATACTAATTTTTTAAATTATGCAAACAATATTGAAATTTCAAAACAGAAATTTTATTTTTACCTGTAAACGCCACTTTTATTAAAAAAAAACCATATGTACTTTTGGAGATTAATAATAACTGACGAATTTTGTGTAAATTTACTGGAATTTATGAAAATCTATGATAATTTATTGCAAAACCCGGTGATCGTCTTTATCAGGAATTTTTTACCTACCTTCGCTTGTTTTATTGCGTTGGCAGATGGATAAAAATGATAAAAAATATACAATTTCATAATAATTTGTAATTTGTAACAAATTCAATATATCCAACTTATACCATTAATCAATTTAATAAGTAAAGTTCTCCATGCGTGTATGTTGCAGACAAAGTACACACGGTGTCTTAAAGCGTCCATAATAGTATGGAACGTTCTGGGATTGCTCTGCGGGAAATTTTAGAACGTTCCCGGAACGTTCTAATTCGGCGGACATTGTACACGTTTCGGGACCCTTCCTGGGACGTTCCGTGCTATCAGAGTTGTGGTCAAAGTAAATTTTTAATAATTTTGATACGTTTAAAAGTGCATAATTGTCGTTCCTTTATATTACAGGGAATATTTGACAAATTACATTCCATTTGCTTACATGCGTCCGCCATCTTAGGTAATGCAAAACTCTTTCCTACAGTCGAAAAGTGCATAGATGCGCTGTATTTTGGTTTCAGCAATACCTCGGACAGCATCCGTAATAGCGTTGTCCAATTTTTCTGCTGACGTCGGATGCTTTTCATAGTACTTGTCCTGGGGAAAACCCGACAAGAAAAAATCTAGGGATGTAAGCCAGGAATAAATACGTTAAAACCGATATTACAGTTTAGTATAATCTTTTATGATTTATGGAAATCGGATATGTATATTAAAAATTGGAATAATTTTTTTAAATTCTAAAAGAGCTGATTCTGAAATTGGCTAAAGTTTATGCTAAAAATTATAAGTCATTTGCAAAGAATGAGCCGGAAAAAATACGAAAAGGACAAGTTCATAAACTCGTCGTGAATCACCGTCAATTCTCACTGCACAATTGTATTATATAAAAACGCCCATTATCATTAGTTTTTGTGTACAGAACACTGTAGAAGAAATATTCGCTGAGGTAACTTACGACAAACTATACCTTTAATTATATAGACAGTAAGCATACATATGCATATAACAAACGCATCGCACGAAAATCACGCTGAGAGAGGGGGTTTCAAGATTCCTTATATACTGAGTGATGGAAGTTTTTGGAATTATGAGAAATTGTATAGTGCTTAGTAACTCGACTTATAAACCTTCAAAATTAAAAGTAAACACCTGAAAATATTCTGTTTTAATAAGGTCAAAACTGTTACTAAGTAAAATTCAAAAATATCTATAGGTTCTTTAAATTTTTAATCACCTTGGAAAGCACGTAGCCATACATGAATGTTGATGAGTTTAGCGGGAAACACAAATTTTTCCGAGTCACATCGTAAGCGCTCGGCTGTGAGGTACGATCGGCGGATTCGGCTAACCTTGGGAGCTTATCGGAGCTATTCGGATTTTTTGATATAGTCACTTGCAATTTCCTTAACTGAAGCTTACAATTTCTGTTATCGTTTATTACAGTAAATGAAAATATCTCTTATTTCTTGTCCTTTTACATTGACTATACAAATTTGTAATTTTTTATTAACTTATGTACTTTAAACTAATAATTTCTGTAATTGCTTTTATATTATTTGATTAAATCATTATCAATTTTTATTATTCCACGTTTCAATACACAAAATATCAATCTTTGCTATTAAATATACCAATTCTTGTTCTCAAAATATTAAGTTCTCATACTCTAATTGTAAAGTTTTGTAAGTACGCTAACAATATTTTTTATATTTACACGATTTTGCCAAATCGTAATAGACTATATCAATTAGGAATATTGCAATAGCAAATATTGCTATAAAATTTCTTTCAGTGTAGAGTAATCTAAACCTAACACACGTGTACTGTAAATTAATAAAAGTGTTTCATATATTCCAACAGTTCTGGGTGGGTTGGGACAATGTAGCATGGTGTAGAAATTCTGGAATAATGTACGTTTCGAGCCCAAGGAATAAAGTTCTTCTTTAACTAAATGGTAATGCAAACTTAAATGTCAATATCAATCTTACGAATGTCGGATAATTCAGGAAAGAAAGTAGGGTGACTTGCTTTCGACGACTTGAGGTGACTCTGTTCCCTAAATGCGAAAAATTAATTTTTTTACGAAACCAACTAAGAAGAAATTCGCTTCGCCTGATTAGGTGATATGTTGTGCATCCATCTCTATGAATTAAAAATGATTATTAAGTTCTTGGCTAAATTTCATACGAGGGGCTATTCGTTCCTCAGCTAAAACTTAATGCACAGAAATTGTACAGGGATGGAAGTTTAAGAATACTTTCAAGATTCACTCAAGTAAAGTATTTGACACTTTCAAGATTTGAGAAGCTGTTAGAAGGGAATCACTTGGATTTTTTTAATTCTCTTCAGTTTTGCGGATGATCTCATTTTTCTAGTGTAGCATGCTGATCAAATCTTATCAATCGTCTAAAAATACCCATCAATTACTCAAAAAATGAGTAAATTTACAAAAAATACAGATCGTTTTGGTCAAATAATTTAATTCAATCTACTTATCGCTTGAGCCTCAAATAAGAGATATTATTGTTTGTACCATACTCAGAATGGAAAGCCGTTAATGATGCTGTAGCTGATTCACCTATTTAATAATATGATTGCATGAAAAAATATTTTTTTTAGTTGTTTGGTTTTTGATTGTACTGTACTAACTCGCGAGAGACCGAAGACTACATGAAACTTGCAGAGACTCTACACTTCAACCGTATGTCAGACCTTAGCATGAAATCCCACTTTGCGGAAGACGGCCTAATTTAGTTGGTTCATATGATATGTGACACCCTGTACATAATCCCTAGGAATTATATATAATGCCCGGCACGAGATAGGTCAAGTATATAATCTTGATTTTGAATATAATGATGAAGTTAAAGATGGGCATGATAAACTAAAAGGCACTTATAGAAATGAATAATTGGTTACTCGCGGTCAATCCATCCTTTCGCCAATTAGTTTGTTTTCGAACAAAGAAATCGTATATTTTTTATATGTGTCAACATTGACCCCTGCCCTGCGCTTTTGGAATAAACATCAGTTTTGAATAAAGATATGTCAGTTTTTGAAAAAAAAAAACAATTACTACAGTCTGCTATTCATGTGACTCTGAAGATTCAGTATCTGCAAAGAACTATTGCTTTTATAATTTGTAATTGTGCCATTAAATTCAGAAGAGAAACTGTATACGAATAACATGGGAATAATTGTTTGAAGAGATAAAAATGGTACCAATTATCGCAAAATTTGTTACAATCCCTTGCCATATTATTAGGATAAAGCTAAAAAACGATTTTCACATTATTTTGATCATTTATTGTAAGAGCTTTGAGCGTACTTGTGTTTTAGAATTCCTAGTTTGCTTGATTCGCCAGATTTGCAAAAAGAATTAGTACATTCTTAGCTGGGAAAAAGTCGCCGTTCTCGGCCTGCAGGGAAATTCTCCAGATATGAATTCTATCTAGGATGCTTAGAGCTTCATAAATCAGGAATCAGTGACCACGCTCCTACAACCAAGCAAGAGCTAATTCTGGTACATAATCACACTTCAGGATATTAATCAGAGATAAAGACAAAAATTAAAAAACTGTACAAATAGTATGTTGACATGAAGCTCTATCACCTGCTAAAGGTGGCTTTACGATATACGGATTTTTAGGTCAAAGCTGAAAAAGACTTTTTTATCATTTTAACTACGATGCACATTGTTATGAAGACATTTTTTCATGAAATCTTACAAAAGTATAGTCAGGGTGATTAGTAATTAGTAATTAGCGTAGTAGCTAGATCGTGCATCTGCCGTCGAATATTGGATCCAGGCATCTCGTATTCTTGATTTAGGCGCATTAACACGATCTAGACTAAAATTCGTAGCAATCCACTTTGAATGGTAACACCAAAATGTAAACACATGTCTGCAAAAGTGCAATAAAAGTGGCCAAAATGGTATTTTCTACATAATTGTATCAAACTTTGTCCAAGGGGGTTATTGGAGTCTCTGAATTTGAATTTAATGCCAAAATTTAAAAATTCAAATCGGGAGTTTAACATAGCGGCAAAGATGCTTGTATTTTGGCACATTTCTCTGAAACTTCGAAGCAGTAGGATTTTGGCTTTGCGGATTTCAAATTTTTTTGGTTCTTCGAAAAAGTTCGTTAATAATAATCCTTGCATTATTTCTTACAGGCACAGGGCCTGAGGATATGCATCTACTGCACTTTGATTCATGTTCTAGCGCTCCTGCTGTTAGGAATCCTTCTGGTACGTAATTAAATTTTGTAATCAAACTATTTAAAATTAAATCGACTCTCCAGGAGAATACGCTTAACGTAAGGATTATGAAAACTTAAGTCAGCATAAAGATTCCTTCACAGCTGCCAATAGGTTAGAGTAAGGTAGGTAGAGGCGCGAACCGGAGAAAAGTAAAGAGAGAAGAGGACAATTCGAATCATTGCAAGGATGGTACTCATGCATACACCGTTTGTCGCTGGGACTATACATTAGTAAACCTAACGATTCGCTCATGGTGCAAGTGCATTTCTGACCTGTAATAATTAACCCTTAAATTACGAAATATTGTCAAATTTATGAACTGAAGATAATGGGCATATAAACTACTAATGTGCATAAACTAAATTAAAAACAATAAATAATCAATAGTAAATCAGATTCAAATTAAAATTTAGGAATATTAATGGAATCAAATGCTTGATATAGCAAAAAGTCTCTTATCAATTTTTACTCGTTTTTTGTGTAGCTATATGGTATTCTGAAATTAGCATTAGATTCACACTTTGTTTTTACTGTGTTAATAAAAATACCAGTATTAATGCTATTTCGAACAATTAAACCATAAAAAAGTTCATATATATTTACACGAAAAAATATATAGCTTTCGACTATAAAATTTACAGACATTTTCTACCAATCTTTAGTAAACTATGATTCTCAACACATCTAGCTTTTTTCGTCTTTAAAAAAAGCTGTTATGTTGACTTTGAAATCTTTTAATATATCGTGAATTCTGAAAAAAAATTTTAATTGCCTGCTTTAAAATCATTCCAACTCCTCTGAAAATTTTCTAAAAATTCTCTACAGAGTTAATTCTTATAGAATTCTTAAAAATATTGCCAATTTATTAAAATTGAGTTAAAATTAGTTAGAATTTATTATAAATAACCTACAATTTTGAAAAATACCTGTTAATTACACTTTGAAATCTTTTGAGATGCCTTGAATTTAAAAAAATATTGTAAAACGGAAGATTTTCAAAATATTTCTTTAAAAAACTTGCCACACACGTTGAAATTTTATAAAAATACTTTTTATATTTATAAAAAATTTATATTTTTTAATTCATCTAAATTCTTCTAAATAATTAATAAATAAGCACATATGAAAATACCGAATTAATGAAAATCTTATATTTTCGTTTTAGAAATAATTATTTTATTCTATTTCAAATTAAAAGAAAACAGGACCTCCTTCTTTGAAATTGTGCGTCAAACTGAATTTTAAAGATGTACATTTATATTAAGAACTTCAAAAAGCTGGAACAACTGTACCTAAAATACCCGGTTAAGATAATTGCCAATTTGATCGGTACTCTAGGAGGTGCAAAGCTCTCACTGGTTCGTGACCTTAAAGCTATATCAGTGTCATACTTGGATCGATTTGTGTCCTTAAGACACACTTGGGTTTACCGGCCTGTCGTGATTTCATCGGGCCCTGTGACCACCCATCTCACGTTTGTGAGATGTGGCCATCAGTGTGATTTACCGCGTTTGTGCTTAGAGCTATTGTCATTTTTAGATGACGGTTGCTCCCAGTGGGACCATGCGCTGTTTTAAAAAAAAAATATATATATATGAGATTTTACTTATGAGTTTTACTCTTAGATAGGGTGGCGATTCTTACGCTCTTGAACTCGCTGCTTTCAAATTTTTAATCGAAATTTTGAAGAAACAAAATGGCGGCACAGAAGTTTCTATTTTTTTAGTAAAATGCGTCCGCTTTTTGTAAAAATGTGTCAATTTGCGGTAAATTTAGGGCCCAGAAGACTAATATTCTACTACAAAAGAAGAATTAAAAAAAATCAATTTTCAACTAAAGAAGATCAATTTTCCGCTGAGAAAAAAGTTTCCAAGCAAAGAAATGAATTTTCAACAGAGCAGTTACAATTTCAGGCACTAAAAGAACTTAAATAATGAATTTTTTTAATAACTCAATTTTTATAAACTATTGATTAGTGCTAGAATAAGGAACCATTAAAATATTCGAGCTTAAACAAAATTTTTTCAATTTTGTTATACAATTTTTTGACGGGGTTATCGGTTCTTTTTTAGAATTTGATTTCATGGACCGGTTTCTACAAGAGTGAGTATTACAAAGTTTTTCGGATTGCTGATTTCGAATTTTATAACAGAATTTAAGTCCTTCCGTATTTTGGGTCGCTGCATGCAACTGTGATAAGCTGGACGAATGGACTTTCTAGTACTTTAAGATTCAAGACGTGTAATGACGTATAATAACAAAAAACGAAAAAACACTAACTGATATTACGATATTCAATTGCCAATTATCGAATAAATCGTTCAAATATAATATTTTAATTGTGGATAGTCCTATTCTGATTAGGTCATTCAGAATTGTTATTTAGAATTGTTACTATTTCATATTTGTATCGCTTATTGATGTAAATAATTCTTAAATTATTACGGATTTTTATTCAAAAATTCAAGTTAAAAATAAACGAATAAACTTCAAGACACTCGAAAATAAGGGCAAGGTGGTGCAAATACTGTAACATTAGACAGCCTTTTTAGAATTCTAAAAATCATTTTTAGTGCACATTATTTTTTGAACTAAGAAAACATTTTTGAATAAAAAGCAAAATTTTAGTTCTTGGCCAATTATTAGTAGCCTCACAACTCAGTACAACGTAGTTGTTCTGAGTAAAGGATTTCGTATCGTTAGAATAACTATTTTCTTTATTTTTGTACTGAAAAATATTAAATACCGGAAGTCAATCAACCTTACGATATAGTTCTTCGTACTGACAGCCGTGGAGATGGCCGCCTGAAAAAAGTTGGATATATAAATACCTGGCGCTTGATGGTTTCTACACGAGGCCGTAGCAAGGGTAATTTATAAACTAAAATATAATTTAAACAAATATTAGAGCCTGTATGGACTATATTTTTCTTACATAATCAGGTCAGGCAATAGATCTCAAGAATGATGATGTATTGGTGCGTGAAATAGGAATTGATCATGAAACGGCAAAGCCAATATTTAAATCTATCGCATTAGCTTGGAAAGGTATATGGCTCGCGGAGGAACTGCTTCCTCTTATACAAGGTAATGTGAAAACTAAAATACTAGTCTCTGAAAAACACTCGCAGTTGTCATTTAACAAAGACAGAATTCAAAGTATATTAGTTTGCAACCCTAGTGTAGAATAATATATTCGCTAGTTTTTAATAACGTGCCGGTTAATAATTGAAATGATAAACTTTTATATTACTTTTTACAGGCAGACCATGAGTGAAATAGACTAAATAATTTGGCTCCTATTGCATTTTGTTCCGTTCGGGTTGCACTGAAACACAATTGTATATAGGTGCAGCCGAATTCGGGAGCTTTTAAAATAAAGATGTTTAATAAATAATATTTCTTGTACATATAAGATGATTCATTTTAGAATCCATCCCCTCACCTAGCTTACGCTTTATTTGACTGCCGATGTAGAAATATTTGGCCTTGGGATTTCTTCAAGGTCTTAAAGGCAGGTTCCTAGTATTTGAAAAATTAAATCAAGACCTAAATAGTAAAAAAATCATATTTACAATTCTAATTTTAACTTAAAGAGATCAATTCAAAAATTGTTGGATTCTAGAGGAAGCTTAGAATAGTTCAATTTGAAGTTTATGCGATGTGAAATTATATCCTTTTAAACATGTTCGAAATAATTTTATACGAATTTCGAGTTCGCTATTAAGCCATTTTGACTGCTGAAAAATTAAAAGTGTTGCATTTATGATATTAATTAAATTTTTACGTTTTTACGGCATTTATTTGTAATTTTACAATCTGATTTACTTAATATACAAAATTATTATCTTGTTTTAACGTTTCAAGTTTGTCAAAGTTAAATTTTAGACATATAAAATAAAAAATTTCAGTCAAAATGGTTAGGGAACAAAAATATAACTTTTTATTTGAGTATTATGACATGATTTACAGACCTTTAATAGTAAAAAAAATGGGTCAAAAAAAAATTATTTTACAAAAACGTTAGCTATTTTGAGAGATTCCGAAAATTTTAATAACCCCTCTGTTCTACCTAGTTAATGAAAATAAAATTAAAACCATAGTTTTCTTTTTTGCGTTTTCATCAATCTAATATAACTAATGTAATTTTTCTTAATTTTAATACAAGTGTCATTTTATGAAAATTTGTGAAAAACGTTGCGATAATAAAACATCCTTAATTTCCTATATTGATCCTTTTATCACATTGGTGACATCACCTTCAGTTAGCTTATTAAATTGCACTGAGGCTACTTTAGCTTTGATTCGTCGATTTAAGTGGCCTGGAAGTCTTTCCTTGGATGAGAATGCTTGTGAGAATGAGAATGATCTCCTAACACGTACAAGGAGATTAGAGTTATATCATAACCTGATGTGCCTGATGTTTGAGTCTCCGGAGACAAAGCATCCCCTTCTTTTCCTGTTGGCCAAGGATTCTCTACAATAAGGGAACATGCTGACTAGTACAGACAGCATCTTTGTCTCTTTTGGAATCTTTTGATCACCTACGATGATGTAAAGAGGCTGTTTCTCGGTCTGGTAACCCATAAAAGTTGTAGAGGCTATAGATAAAAACAATTTTGTTTCAGGAAGACTTGTGATACCCGCTGATGCAGATAATACTGAAAAGAAGCACTTTGATGATTGAGCAGTTGGTTTCCATGTGGTTAGCCCATGTGGTGTAGCCCCTTAAGCTTAGGCAATTCAGAAAACACACTTCCTGTGCACCTTTTTTCGCCAAAGTGATGTAAAGTGAAGAAAAAGATCATAGAAGCACAGTAGAAACCTTCATTAACTATATTTCGCCTTAGAAGTGTTTCATTCGCAATATCTAATATAGTGCAAACGTGCACATTTTCATAGAATTTACATGTAGTTCTTTGCCCTTCTTTCCGAAAATATTTTAAGGAAGAAGACTCAGGATTCACCACGTGAAGGTCACTACATATCGAATCCCACCCACCAAACAACCAACCATAAGGGAACTTTGCATCTTAAAAGTTGCAAGGTCCCGTTGTACTACCGTCAAGGTGGGTAATATGATACCTAAGAGGAATTTCATCAAAATGTAAAAGACAAATTTGCCACTGAAGACTGTGACACAAGTCTTTTTCTATCAGTGCATTAACTCCACCAATATGAATTTTACTTACAGATGTACCATTAGCACCAATAACTTTTATTCTGCTTAAATCGTATCTATGCTCATAAAGATAGCTCAAAATGCTACTGCAGATAACCACAGCGCTACCGCTACTAGGGGTGACACGACCAATCTTTTGATACCTGGTTCCGATACAAATATATATGTGTTCTTCTACCACTGATTTTCTTTTGCGAGAACCGTCTTCTTTTTCGCAATAAATTGTTTCGTTTTTTTTACCATCAAAGTATAGTGCAAGGGGAGAACCTTTCGAGCTTCTTTGGAATTAAATTGTTTCCACTCTAGTTTTGTTTCTCTCCCGTTTCATTTTAGACGGGCGGCTGCTGTAAGATGGGATCACATGGACTCCCATCTTTTACAACGCTGCTGAAGACTGATGATCTTCTTAGTATAAAAACATCAACCCAAGACGACTCTCTCGGTTCCACCCCCCCTTCCCACTCCTTCCTTATTAACTGAAGTTTGGTGGGACAGACGTTATAACTACAGTATCCACCATGTGAAGAATTGATACTTAACTTGAACATGATTTCGACTTGCAAAATAAACTTATTGCTAGGGGGGTGAATAATCTCAAGTTTAAAGAAATACGAGAAACCATGCACGTAAGCAAACTACATATTCTATGTGTACCTGAAACAAACAAAAAGGGATGCGAAAGTCGGGAGATAGAAAAAGGATTGTTGAAAGGCGGATTTAAAATATGGTCAGGAGTAGATAGTAAAAAACATCGTAGACAAGGAGTAGGTCTCATTTTGAATGAAAGAGCGAAGCAGCATCTCGGAGATCATGATTTCGTATCTCCCAGATTGCT